>JAUPFR010000225.1:25000-58725 GCA_036925125.1 Oreortyx pictus | reverse complement strand
GAGTGGAGAGGAGTGGAGTGGAGTGGAGAGGGTTGGAGTGGAGTGGAGTGGAGTGGAGTGGAGTGGAGTGGAGTGCAGTGGAGTGGAGAGGAGTGGAGAGGGTTGGAGTGGAGTGGAGTGGAGTGTTGTGGTGTGGAGTGGAGAGGAGAGGAGTGGAGGGGAGTGGTGTGGAGTGGAGAGGAGACGAGTGGAGTGGAGTGGAGGGGAGTGGTGTGAAGTGGAGTGGAGGGGAGTGGTGTGGAGTGGAGTGGAGTGGAGAGGAGTGGAGTGGAGTGGAGTGGAGAGGAGTGGAGAGGAGTGGAGTGGAGTGGAGAGGGTTGGAGTGGAGTGGAGTGGAGTATTGTGCTGTGGACTGAAGAGGAGAGGAGTGGAGAGGAGTGGAGAGGAGTGGAGTGGAGTGGAGAGGGTTGGAGTGGAGTGGAGTGGAGTGTTGTGGTGTGGAGTGGAGAGGAGAGGAGTGGAGGGGAGTGGTGTGGAGTGGAGAGGAGAGGAGCGGAGTGGAGTGGAGGGGAGTGGTGTGGAGTGGAGTGGAGGGGAGTGGTGTGGAGTGGAGTGGAGTGGAGAGGAGTGGAGTGGAGTGGAGTGGAGAGGAGTGGAGAGGAGTGGAGTGGAGTGGAGAGGGTTGGAGTGGAGTGGAGTGCAGTATTGTGCTGTGGAGTGAAGAGGAGAGGAGTGGAGTGGAGTGGTGTGGAGTGGAGAGGAGAGGAGTGGAGTGGAGTGCAGGGGAGTGGTGTGGAGTGGAGTGGAGTGGAGTGGAGGGGAGTGGTGTTGAGTGGAGTGGAGTGGAGAGGATTGGAGTGTAGTGGAGTGAAGTGAAGTGAAGTGGAGTGGAGTGGAGTGGAGTGGAGTGGAGTGGAGTGGAGTGGAGTGGAGTGGGTTGGAGAGGAGTGGAGTGGAGTGGAGAGGGTTGGAGTGGAGTTGAGTGGAGTGTTGTGGTGTGGAGTGGAGAGGAGTGGAGTGGAGTGGAGTGGTGTGGAGTGGAGAGGATAGGAGAGGAGTGGAGTGGAGTGGAGGGGAGTGGAGTGGAGGGGAGTGGAGTGGAGTGGAGTGGAGGGGAGTGGTGTGGAGTGGAGTGGAGTGGAGTGGAGTTGTGTGGAGTGGAGAGGAGAGGAGTGGAGTGGAGTGCAGGGGAGTGGTGTGGAGTGGAGTGGAGTGGTGTGGAGTGGAGAGGAGTGGAACTGAGTGGAGAGGGGTGGAGTGGAGTGGAGTGGAGAGGAATGGAGTGGAGTGGAGAGGAGTGGAGAGGAGTGGAGTGGAGAGGAGTGGAGTCGAGTGGAGTGGAGTCGAGTGGAGTGGAGTGGAGTGGTGAGGAGAGGAGTGGAGAGGAGTGGAGTGGAGTAAAACGAAGTGGAGTGGAATTGAGTGGAGAGGGGTGGAGTAGAGTGGAGTGGAGTCGAGTGGAGTGGAGTGGTGTGGTGTGGAGTGGAGAGGAGTGGAGTGGAGTGGAGTGGTGTGGAGTAGAGTGGAGTGGAGTGGAGTGGAGTGGAGTGGAGTGGAGAGGAGTGGAGTGGAGAGGGGTGGAGTGGAGTGGAGTGGAGTGGAGTGGAGTGGAGAGGGTTGGAGAGGAGTGGAGTGGAGTGGTGTGGAGTGGAGTGGAGTGGAGTGGAGTGGAGTGGTGTGGAGTGGAGAGGAGTGGAGTGGAGTGGAGTGGAGTGGAGTGGAGTGGAGTGGAGTGGAGAGGGTTGGAGAGGAGTGGAGTGGAGTGGTGTGGAGTGGAGTGGAGTGGAGTGGAGTGGAGTGGTGTGGAGTGGAGAGGAGTGGAGTGGAGTGGAGTGGAGTGGAGTGGAGTGGAGTGGTGTGGAGTGGAGTGGAGTGGAGAGGGTTGGAGTGGAGTGGAGTGGAGTGGAGAGGGTTGGAGTGGAGTGGAGTGGAGTGGTGAGAAGGGGAGGGGAGTGGAGTGGAGTGGAGTTGAGTGGTGTGGAGTGGAGTGGAGAGGAGTACAGTGGAGTGGAGTGGAGTGGAGTGGAGTGGAGTGGAGTGGAGTGGAGTGGAGTGGAGTGGAGAAGGTTGGAGTGGAGTGGAGTGGAGTTGAGTGGTGTGGAGTGGAGTGGAGAGGAGTACAGTGGAGTGGAGTGGAGAGGAGTGGAGTGGAGTGGAGAGGGGTGGAGTAGAGTGGAGTGGAGTGGAGTGGAGTGGTGTGGTGTGGAGTGGAGTGGAGTGGAGTGGAGTGGAGTGCTGTGGAGTGGAGAGGAGTGGAGTGGAGTGGAGTGGAGTGGAGAGGGTTGGAGTGGAGAGGAGTGGAGAGGAGTGGAGTGGAATTGAGTGGAGAGGGGTGGAGTGGAGTGGAGTGGAGTGGAGTGGAGTGGAGGGGAGTTGAGAGGGTTGGAGTGGAGTGGTGTGGAGAGGAGTGGAGTGGAGTGGAGTGGAGTGGAGTGGAGTGGTGTGGAGTGGAATTGAGTGGAGTGGAGTGGAGTGGAGTGGAGTGGAGTGGAGTGGAGTGGAGTGGAGTGGAGTGGAGTGGAGTGGAGTGGTGTGGAGAGGGGTGGAGTGGAGTGGTGTGGTGTGGAGTGGAGAGGAGTGGAGTGGAGTGGAGTGGAGTGGAGTAGTGTGGTGTGAGTGGAGAGGAGTGGAGTGCTGTGGAGTGGAGAGGAGTGGAGTGGAGTGGAGTGGAGTGGCGTGGAGTGGAGTGGAGTGGAGTGGAGTGGAGTGGAGTGGTGTGGAGAGGGGTGGAGTAGAGTGGAGTGGGAGTGGAGTGGAGTGGAGTGGAGTGGAGTGGAGTGGAGTGGAGTGGAGTGGAGTGGAGTTGAGTGGAGTGGTGTAGAGAGGGGTGGAGTAGAGTGGAGTGGAGTGGAGTGGATTGGTGTGGAGTGGAATTGAGTGGAGAGGGGTGGAGTGCAGTGGAGTGGAGTGGGGTGGAGTGGACAGGGGTGGAGTGGAGTGGAGTGGTGTGGAGAGGGGTGGAGTAGAGTGGAGTGGAGTGGAGTGGAGTGGAGTGGAGTGGAGTGGAGTGGAGTGGTGTGGAGTGGAGTGGAGTGGAGTGGAGTGGCGTGGCGTGGAGTGGAGTGGAGTGGAGTGGAGTGGAGTGGAGTGGAGTGGAGTGGTGTGGAGAGGGGTGGAGCAGAGAGGAGTGGAGAGGAGTGGAGTGGAATTGAGTGGAGAGGGGTGGAGTGGAGTGGAGTGGAGTGGAGTGGAGGGGAGTTGAGAGGGTTGGAGTGGAGTGGTGTGGTGTGGAGTGGAGAGGAGTGGAGTGGAGTGGAGTGGAGTGGAGTGGAGTGGTGTGGAGTGGAGTGGAGTGGAGTGGCGTGGCGTGGAGTGGAGTGGAGTGGAGTGGAGTGGAGTGGAGTGGAGTGGTGTGGAGAGGGGTGGAGCAGAGAGGAGTGGAGAGGAGTGGAGTGGAATTGAGTGGAGAGGGGTGGAGTGGAGTGGAGTGGAGTGGTGTGGAGAGGGGTGGAGCAGAGAGGAGTGGAGAGGAGTGGAGTGGAATTGAGTGGAGAGGGGTGGAGTGGAGTGGAGTGGAGTGGAGTGGAGGGGAGTTGAGAGGGTTGGAGTGGAGTGGTGTGGTGTGGAGTGGAGAGGAGTGGAGTGGAGTGGAGTGGAGTGGAGTGGAGTGGAGTGGAGTGGAGTGGAGTGGAGTGGAGTGGAGTGGAGTGGTGTGGAGTGGAATTGAGTGGAGAGGGGTGGAGTGGAGTGGAGTGGAGTGGAGTGGAGTGGAGTGGAGTGGAGTGGTGTGGAGAGGGGTGGAGTGGAGTGGTGTGGTGTGGAGTGGAGAGGAGTGGAGTGGAGTGGAGTGGAGTAGTGTGGTGTGGAGTGGAGAGGAGTGGAGTGCTGTGGAGTGGAGAGGAGTGGAGTGGAGTGGAGTGGAGTGGCGTGGGGTGGAGTGGAGTGGAGTGGAGTGGAGTGGAGTGGAGTGGAGTGGAGTGGAGTGGAGTGGTGTGGAGAGGGGTGGAGTAGAGTGGAGTGGAGTGGAGTGGAGTGGAGTGGAGTGGAGTGGAGTGGAGTGGAGTGGAGTGGTGTGGAGTGGAATTGAGTGGAGAGGGGTGGAGTGCAGTGGAGTGGAGTGGGGCGGAGTGGACAGGGGTGGAGTGGAGTGGAGTGGTGTGGAGAGGGGTGGAGTAGAGTGGAGTGGAGTGGAGTGGAGTGGAGTGGAGTGGAGTGGAGTGGAGTGGAGTGGAGTGGTGTGGAGTGGAGTGGAGTGGAGTGGCGTGGCGTGGAGTGGAGTGGAGTGGAGTGGAGTGGAGTGGAGTGGAGTGGAGAGGAGTGGAGTGCTGTGGAGTGGAGAGGAGTGGAGTGGAGTGGAGTGGCGTGGAGTGGAGTGGAGTGGAGTGGAGTGGAGTGGAGTGGAGTGGAGTGGAGTGGAGTGGAGTGGAGTGGAGTGGAGTGGAGTGGTGTGGAGAGGGGTGGAGTGGAGTGGTGTGGTGTGGAGTGGAGAGGAGTGGAGTGGAGTGGAGTGGAGTAGTGTGGTGTGGAGTGGAGAGGAGTGGAGTGCTGTGGAGTGGAGAGGAGTGGAGTGGAGTGGAGTGGAGTGGCGTGGAGTGGAGTGGAGTGGAGTGGAGTGGAGTGTGGTGTGGAGTGGAATTGAGTGGAGAGGGGTGGAGTGCAGTGGAGTGGAGTGGGGTGGAGTGGACAGGGGTGGAGTGGAGTGGAGTGGTGTGGAGAGGGGTGGAGTAGAGTGGAGTGGAGTGGAGTGGAGTGGAGTGGAGTGGAGTGGAGTGGTGTGGAGTGGAGTGGAGTGGCGTGGCGTGGAGTCGAGTGGAGTGGAGTGGAGTGGAGTGGAGTGGAGTGGAGTGGAGTGGAGTGGAGTGGAGTGGAGTGGAGTGGAGTGGTGTGGAGAGGGGTGGAGCAGAGTGGAGTGGAGTGGAATTGAGTGGAGAGGGGTGGAGTGGAGTGGAGTGGAGTGGGGTGGAGTGGAGAGGGGTGGAGTGGAGTGGAGTGGTGTGGAGAGGGGTGGAGTGGAGTGGAGTGGAGTGGGGTGGAGTGGAGAGGGGTGGAGTGGAGTGGAGTGGTGTGGAGAGGGGTGGAGTGGAGTGGGGTGGAGTGGGGTGGAGTGGAGAGGGGTGGAGTGGAGTGGAGTGGAGTGGAGTGGAGTGGTGTGGAGAGGGGTGGAGTGGAGTGGTGTGGTGTGGAGTGGAGAGGAGTGGAGTGGAGTGGAGTGGAGAGGAGTGGAGTGGAGTGGAGAGGGGTGGAGAGGAGTGGAGTGGAGTGGAGTGGAGTGGAGTGGTGTGGTGTGGAGTGGAGAGGAGTGGAGTGGAGTGGAGTGCTGTGGAGTGGAGAGGAGTGAGTGGAGTGGAGTGAGTGGAGTGGAGTGGAGAGGGTTGGAGTGGAGAGGAGTGGAGAGGAGTGGAGTGGAATTGAGTGGAGAGGGGTGGAGTGGAGTGGAGTGGAGTGGAGTGGAGGGGAGTTGAGAGGGTTGGAGTGGAGTGGTGTGGTGTGGAGTGGAGAGGAGTGGAGTGGAGTGGAGTGGAGTGGAGTGGAGTGGAGTGGTGTGGAGTGGAGTGGAGTGGAGTGGAGTGGAGTGGAGTGGAGTGGAGTGGAGTGGAGTGGTGTGGAGAGGGGTGGAGTGGAGTGGTGTGGTGTGGAGTGGAGAGGAGTGGAGTGGAGTGGAGTGGAGTGGAGTAGTGTGGTGTGGAGTGGAGAGGAGTGGAGTGCTGTTGAGTGGAGAGGAGTGGAGTGGAGTGGAGTGGAGTGGCGTGCAGTGGAGTGGAGTGGAGTGGAGTGGAGTGGTGTGGAGAGGGGTGGAGTAGAGTGGAGTGGAGTGGAGTGGAGTGGAGTGGAGTGGAGGGGAGTTGAGAGGGTTGGAGTGGAGTGGTGTGGTGTGGAGTGGAGAGGAGTGGAGTGGAGTGGAGTGGAGTGGAGTGGAGTGGAGTGGAGTGGTGTGGAGTGGAATTGAGTGGAGTGGAGTGGAGTGGAGTGGAGTGGAGTGGAGTGGAGTGGAGTGGAGTGGAGTGGAGTGGAGTGGTGTGGAGAGGGGTGGAGTGGAGTGGTGTGGTGTGGAGTGGAGAGGAGTGGAGTGGAGTGGAGTGGAGTGGAGTGGAGTGGAGTAGTGTGGTGTGGAGTGGAGAGGAGTGGAGTGCTGTGGAGTGGAGAGGAGTGGAGTGGAGTGGAGTGGAGTGGCGTGGAGTGGAGTGGAGTGGAGTGGAGTGGAGTGGTGTGGAGAGGGGTGGAGTTGAGTGGAGTGGAGTGGAGTGGAGTGGAGTGGAGTGGAGTGGAGTGGAGTGGAGTGGAGTGGAGTGGTGTGGAGTGGAATTGAGTGGAGAGGGGTGGAGTGCAGTGGAGTGGAGTGGGGTGGAGTGGACAGGGGTGGAGTGGAGTGGAGTGGTGTGGAGAGGGGTGGAGTAGAGTGGAGTGGAGTGGAGTGGAGTGGAGTGGAGTGGAGTGGAGTGGAGTGGAGTGGAGTGGAGTGGAGTGGTGTGGAGTGGAGTGGAGTGGAGTGGAGTGGCGTGGCGTGGCGTGGAGTGGAGTGGAGTGGAGTGGAGTGGAGTGGAGTGGAGTGGAGTGGAGTGGAGTGGAGTGGAGTGGAGTGGAGTGGAGTGGAGTGGAGTGGAGTGGAGTGGAGTGGAGTGGTGTGGAGAGGGGTGGAGCAGAGAGGAGTGGAGAGGAGTGGAGTGGAATTGAGTGGAGAGGGGTGGAGTGGAGTGGAGTGGAGTGGAATGGAGGGGAGTTGAGAGGGTTGGAGTGGAGTGGTGTGGAGTGGAGTGGAGTGGAGTGGCGTGGCGTGGAGTGGAGTGGAGTGGAGTGGAGTGGTGTGGAGTGGAGTGGAGTGGAGTGGAGTGGTGTGGAGTGGAGAGGAGAGGAGTGGAGTGGAGTGCAGGGGAGTGGTGTGGAGTGGAGTGGAGTGGAGTGGAGGGGAGTGGTGTGGAGTGGAGTGGAGTGGAGAGGATTGGAGTGTAGTGGAGTGAAGTGAAGTGGAGTGGAGTGGAGTGGAGTGGAGTGGAGTGGAGTGGAGAGGAGTGGAGTGGAGTGGAGAGGGTTGGAGTGGAGTGGAGTGGAGTGTTGTGGTGTGGAGTGGAGAGGAGAGGAGTGGAGTGGAGTGGTGTGGAGTGGAGAGGAGAGGAGAGGAGTGGAGTGGAGTGGCGGGGAGTGGAGTGGAGTGGAGTGGAGAGGAGTGGAGTGGAGTGGAGAGGGTTGGAGTGGAGTGGAGTGGAGTGTTGTGGTGTGGAGTGGAGAGGAGAGGAGTGGAGTGGAGTGGTGCGGAGTGGAGAGGAGAGGAGAGGAGTGGAGTGGAGTGGAGGGGAGTGGAGTGGAGGGGAGTGGAGTGGAGTGGAGGGGAGTGGTGTGGAGTGGAGTGGAGTGGAGAGGAGTGGAGTGGAGTGGAGTGGAGAGGAGTGGAGTGGAGTGGAGTGGAGAGGAGTGGAGTGGAGTGGAGAGGGTTGGAGTGGAGTGGAGTGGAGTGGAGTGGAGTGGAGTGGAGTGGAGTGGAGTGGAGTGGAGTGGAGTGGAGTGGAGTGGAGAGGAGTGGAGAGGAGTGGAGTGGAGTGGAGTGGAGAGGGTTGGAGTGGAGTGGAGTGGAGTGTTGTGGTGTGGAGTGGAGAGGAGAGGAGTGGAGGGGAGTGGTGTGGAGTGGAGAGGAGAGGAGCGGAGTGGAGTGGAGGGGAGTGGTGTGGAGTGGAGTGGAGGGGAGTGGTGTGGAGTGGAGTGGAGTGGAGAGGAGTGGAGTGGAGTGGAGTGGAGTGGAGAGGAGTGGAGAGGAGTGGAGTGGAGTATTGTGCTGTGGAGTGAAGAGGAGAGGAGTGGAGTGGAGTGGTGTGGAGTGGAGAGGAGAGGAGTGGAGTGGAGTGCAGGGGAGTGGTGTGGAGTGGAGTGGAGTGGAGTGGAGGGGAGTGGTGTTGAGTGGAGTGGAGTGGAGAGGATTGGAGTGTAGTGGAGTGAAGTGAAGTGAAGTGGAGTGGAGTGGAGTGGAGTGGAGTGGAGTGGATTGGAGAGGAGTGGAGTGGAGTGGAGAGGGTTGGAGTGGAGTTGAGTGGAGTGTTGTGGTGTGGAGTGGAGAGGAGTGGAGTGGAGTGGAGTGGTGTGGAGTGGAGAGGATAGGAGAGGAGTGGAGTGGAGTGGAGGGGAGTGGAGTGGAGGGGAGTGGAGTGGAGTGGAGTGGAGGGGAGTTGTGTGGAGTGGAGTGGAGTGGAGTGGAGTGGAGTGGTGTGGAGTGGAGAGGAGAGGAGTGGAGTGGAGTGCAGGGGAGTGGTGTGGAGTGGAGTGGAGTGGAGTGGAGGGGAGTGGTGTGGAGTGGAGTGGAGTGGAGAGGATTGGAGTGTAGTGGAGTGAAGTGAAGTGGAGTGGAGTGGAGTGGAGTGGAGTGGAGTGGAGTGGAGTGGAGTGGAGTGGAGTGGACAGGAGTGGAGTGGAGTGGAGAGGGTTGGAGTGGAGTGGAGTGGAGTGTTGTGGTGTGGAGTGGAGAGGAGAGGAGTGGAGTGGAGTGGTGTGGAGTGGAGAGGAGAGGAGAGGAGTGGAGTGGAGTGGAGGGGAGTGGAGTGGAGTGGAGTGGAGAGGAGTGGAGTGGAGTGGAGAGGGTTGGAGTGGAGTGGAGTGGAGTGTTGTGGTGTGGAGTGGAGAGGAGAGGAGTGGAGTGAGTGGTGTGGAGTGGAGAGGAGAGGAGAGGAGTGGAGTGGAGTGGAGGGGAGTGGAGTGGAGGGGAGTGGAGTGGAGTGGAGGGGAGTGGTGTGGAGTGGAGTGGAGTGGAGAGGAGTGGAGTGGAGTGGAGTGGAGAGGAGTGGAGAGGAGTGGAGTGGAGTGGAGAGGGTTGGAGTGGAGTGGAGTGGAGTGGAGTGGAGTGGAGTGGAGTGGAGTGGAGTGGAGAGGAGTGGAGAGGAGTGGAGTGGAGTGGAGTGGAGAGGGTTGGAGTGGAGTGGTGTGGAGTATTGTGCTGTGGAGTGAAGAGGAGAGGAGTGGAGTGGAGTGGTGTGGAGTGGAGAGGAGTGCAGTGGAGTGGAGTGGAGTGGTGTGGAGAGGGGTGGAGTAGAGTGGAGTGGAGTGGAGTGGAGTGGAGTGGTGTGGTGTGGAGAGGAGTGGAGTGGAGTGGAGTGGTGTGGAGAGGGGTGGAGTGGAGTGGTGTGGTGTGGAGTGGAGAGGAGTGGAGTGGAGTGGAGTGCTGTGGAGTGGAGAGGAGTGGAGTGGAGTGGAGAGGGGTGGAGTGGAGTGGAGTGGTGTGGAGAGGGGTGGAGTAGAGTGGAGTGGAGTGGAGTGGAGTGGAGTGGAGTGGAGTGGAGTGGAGTGGAATTGAGTGGAGAGGGTTGGAGTAGAGTGGAGTGGGAGAGGAGTGGAGTGGAGTGGAGTGGAGTGGTGTGGAGTGGAGTGGAGTGGAGTGGTGTGGAGAGGGGTGGAGTGGTGTGGAGTGGAGTGGAGTGGAGTGGTGTGGAGAGGGGTGGAGTGGAGTGGTGTGGTGTGGAGTGGAGAGGAGTGGAGTGGAGTGGAGTGGTGTGGAGAGGGGTGGAGTAGAGTGGAGTGGAGTGGAGTGGAGTGGAGTGGAGTGGAGTGGAGTGGAGTGGAGTGGAGTGGTGTGGAGAGGAGTGGAGTGGAGTGGTGTGGAGAGGGGTGGAGTGGAGTGGTGTGGTGTGGAGTGGAGAGGAGTGGAGTGGAGTGGAGTGCTGTGGAGTGGAGAGGAGTGGAGTGGAGTGGAGTGGAGAGGGGTGGAGTGGAGTGGAGTGGTGTGGAGAGGGGTGGAGTAGAGTGGAGTGGAGTGGAGTGGAGTGGAGTGGAGTGGAGTGGAGTGGAGTGGAGTGGAGTGGAGTGGAGTGGAGTAGAGTGGAGTGGAATTGAGTGGAGAGGGTTGGAGTAGAGTGGAGTGGAGAGGAGTGGAGTGGAGTGGAGTGGAGTGGTGTGGAGTGGAGTGGAGTGGAGTGGTGTGGAGAGGGGTGGAGTGGTGTGGAGTGGAGTGGAGTGGAGTGGTGTGGAGAGGGGTGGAGTGGAGTGGTGTGGTGTGGAGTGGAGAGGAGTGGAGTGGAGTGGAGTGGTGTGGAGAGGGATGGAATAGAGTGGAGTGGAGTGGAGTGGAGTGGAGTGGAGTGGAGTGGAGTGGAGTGGAGTGGAGTGGAGTGGAGTGGTGTGGAGTGGAGTGGAGTGGTGTGGTGTGGAGAGGGGTGGAGTGGAGTGGTGTGGAGTGGTGTGGAGTGGAGTGGAGTGGAGTGGAGTGGTGTGGAGAGGGGTGGAGTGGAGTGGTGTGGTGTGGAGTGGAGAGGAGTGGAGTGGAGTGGAGTTCTGTGGAGTGGAGAGGAGTGAAGTGGAGTGGAGTGGAGAGGGGTGGAGAGGAGTGGAGTGGTGTGGAGAGGGGTGGAGTAGAGTGGAGTGGAGTGGAGTGGAGTGGAGTGGAGTGGAGTGGAGTGGAGTGGAGTGGAGTGGAGTGGAGTGGTGTGGAGTGGAGTGGAGTGGAGTGGAGTGGAATTGAGTGGAGAGGGTTGGAGTAGAGTGGAGTGGAGTGGAGAGGAGTGGAGTGCTGTGGAGTGGAGAGGAGTGGAGTGGAGTGGAGTGGCGTGGTGTGGAGTGGAGAGGAGTGGAGTGGAGTAGAGTGCTGTGGAGTGGAGAGGAGTGGAGTGGAGTGGAGTGGAGAGGGGTGGAGTGGAGTGGAGTGGTGTGGAGAGGGGTGGAGTAGAGTGGAGTGGAGTGGAGTGGAGTGGAGTGGAGTGGAGTGGAGTGGAGTGGAGTGGAATTGAGTGGAGAGGGTTGGAGTAGAGTGGAGTGGAGAGGAGTGGAGTGGAGTGGAGTGGAGTGGTGTGGAGTGGAGTGGAGTGGAGTGGTGTGGAGAGGGGTGGAGTGGTGTGGAGTGGAGTGGAGTGGAGTGGTGTGGAGAAGGGTGGAGTGGAGTGGTGTGGTGTGGAGTGGAGAGGAGTGGAGTGGAGTGGAGTGGTGTGGAGAGGGGTGGAGTAGAGTGGAGTGGAGTGGAGTGGAGTGGAGTGGAGTGGAGTGGAGTGGAGTGGAGTGGAGTGGTGTGGAGTGGAGTGGAGTGGTGTGGTGTGGAGAGGGGTGGAGTGGAGTGGTGTGGAGTGGTGTGGAGTGGAGTGGAGTGGAGTGGTGTGGAGAGGGGTGGAGTGGAGTGGTGTGGTGTGGAGTGGAGAGGAGTGGAGTGGAGTGGATTTCTGTGGAGTGGAGAGGAGTGAAGTGGAGTGGAGTGGAGAGGGGTGGAGAGGAGTGGAGTGGTGTGGAGAGGGGTGGAGTAGAGTGGAGTGGAGTGGAGTGGAGTGGAGTGGAGTGGAGTGGAGTGGAGTGGAGTGGAGTGGAGTGGAGTGGTGTGGAGTGGAGTGGAGTGGAGTGGAGTGGAGTGGAATTGAGTGGAGAGGGTTGGAGTAGAGTGGAGTGGAGTGGAGAGGAGTGGAGTGCTGTGGAATGGAGAGGAGTGGAGTGGAGTGGAGTGGCGTGGAGTGGAGTGGAGTGGTGTGGAGAGGGGTGGAGTGGAGTGGAGTGGAGTGGAGTGGAGTGGTGTGGAGAGGGGTGGAGTGGAGTGGTGTGGTGTGGAGTGGAGAGGAGTGGAGTGGAGTGGAGTGGAGTGGAGTGGAGTAGTGTGGTGTGGAGTGGAGAGGAGTGGAGTGCTGTGGAGTGGAGAGGAGTGGAGTGGAGTGGAGTGGAGTGGCGTGGAGTGGAGTGGAGTGGAGTGGAGTGGAGTGGAGTGGAGTGGTGTGGAGAGGGGTGGAGTAGAGTGGAGTGGAGTGGAGTGGAGTGGAGTGGAGTGGAGTGGAGTGGAGTGGAGTGGAGTGGAGTGGAGTGGAGTGGAGTGGAGTGGAGTGGAGTAGAGTGGAGTGGTGTGGAGTGGAATTGAGTGGAGAGGGGTGGAGTGCAGTGGAGTGGAGTGGGGTGGAGTGGACAGGGGTGGAGTGGTGTGGAGAGGGGTGGAGAGGGGTGGAGTAGAGCGGAGTGGAGTGGAGTGGAGTGGTGTAGAGTGGAGTGGAGTGGAGTGGCGTGGCGTGGAGTGGAGTGGAGTGGAGTGGAGTGGAGTGGAGTGGAGTAGAGTGGAGTGGTGTGGAGTGGAATTGAGTGGAGAGGGGTGGAGTGCAGTGGAGTGGAGTGGGGTGGAGTGGACAGGGGTGGAGTGGTGTGGAGAGGGGTGGAGAGGGGTGGAGTAGAGTGGAGTGGAGTGGAGTGGAGTGGTGTAGAGTGGAGTGGAGTGGAGTGGAGTGGAGTGGAGTGGAGTGGAGTGGAGTGGAGTGGAGTGGAGTGGAGTGGAGTGGAGTAGAGTGGAGTGGTGTGGAGTGGAATTGAGTGGAGAGGGGTGGAGTGCAGTGGAGTGGAGTGGGGTGGAGTGGACAGGGGTGGAGTGGTGTGGAGAGGGGTGGAGAGGGGTGGAGTAGAGTGGAGTGGAGTGGAGTGGAGTGGTGTAGAGTGGAGTGGAGTGGAGTGGCGTGGCGTGGAGTGGAGTGGCGTGGAGTGGAGTGGAGTGGAGTGGAGTGGAGTGGAGTGGAGTGGAGTGGAGTGGAGTGGAGTGGAGTGGAGTGGAGTGGTGTGGAGAGGGGTGGAGTAGAGTGGAGTGGAGTGGAGTGGAGTGGAGTGGAGTGGAGTGGAGTGGAGTGGAGTGGAGTGGAGTGGAGTGGTGTGGAGTGGAATTGAGTGGAGAGGGGTGGAGTGGAGTGGAGTGGAGTGTTGTGGTGTGGAGTGGAGAGGAGAGGAGTGGAGGGGAATGGTGTGGAGTGGAGAGGAGAGGAGTGGAGTGGAGTGGAGGGGAGTGGTGTGGAGTGGAGTGGAGGGGAGTGGTGTGGAGTGGAGTGGAGTGGAGAGGAGTGGAGTGGAGTGGAGTGGAGAGGAGTGGAGAGGAGTGGAGTGGAGTGGAGAGGGTTGGAGTGGAGTGGAGTGGAGTATTGTGCTGTGGAGTGAAGAGGAGAGGAGTGGAGTGGAGTGGAGTGGAGTGGAGAGGAGTGGAGTGGAGTGGAGAGGGTTGGAGTGGAGTGGAGTGGAGTGTTGTGGTGTGGAGTGGAGAGGAGAGGAGTGGAGGGGAGTGGTATGGAGTGGAGTGGAGTGGAGTGGAGTGGAGTGGAGTGTTGTGGAGTGGAGTGGAGTGGAGTGGAGTGGAGTGGAGTGGAGTGGAGAGGTGTGCAGAGGAGTGGAGTGCAGTAAAATGGAGTGGAGTGGAATTGAGTTGAGAGGGGTCGAGTGGAGTAGAGTGGAGTGGAGTGGGAGTGGAGTGGAGTGGAGTGGAGTGGAGTGGAGTGGAGTGGAGTGGAGTGGAGTGGAGTGGAGTGGTGTGGAGTGGAGTGGAGTGGTGTGGAGAGGGGTGGAGTGGAGTGGTGTGGTGTGGAGTGGAGAGGAGTGGAGAGGAGTGGAGTGGAGTGGAGTGCTGTGGAGTGGAGAGGAGTGGAGTGGAGTGGAGTGGAGAGGGGTGGAGTGGAGTGGAGTGGAGTGGTGTTGAGAGGGGTGGAGTAGAGTGGAGTGGAGTGGAGTGGTGTGGAGTGGAGTGGAGTGGTGTGGAGTGGAATTGATTGGAGAGGGGTGGAGTGGAGTGGAGTGGAGTGGAGTGGAGTGGTGTGGAGAGGGGTGGAGTGGAGTGGTGTGGTGTGGAGTGGAGTGGTGTGGTGTGGAGTGGAGAGGAGGAGTGGAGTGGAGTGGAGTGGAGTGGAGAGGGGTGGAGTGGAGTGGAGTGGAGTGGTGTGAGAGGGGTGAAGTAGAGTGGAGTGTAGTGGAGTGGAGTGGAGTGGAGTGGTGTGGAGTGGAGTGGAGTGGAGTGGAATTGAGTGGAGAGGGTTGGAGTAGAGTGGAGTGGAGTGGAGTAGTGTGGAGTGGAGTGGAGTGGAGTGGAGTGGAGTGGAGTGGAGTGGAGTGGAGAGGGGTGGAGTGGAGTGGAGTGGAGTGGAGTGGAGTGGCGTGGAGTGGCGTGGAGTGGAGTGGATTGGAGAGGGGTGGAGTAGAGTGGAGTGGAGTGGAGTGGAGTGGAGTGGAGTGGAGTGGAGTGGTGTGGATTGGAATTGAGTGGAGAGGGGTGGAGTGGAGTGGAGTGGAGTGGAGTGGAGTGGAGTGGAGTGGAGTGGAGTGGAGTGGTGTGGAGAGGGGTGGAGTGGAGTGGTGTGGTGTGGAGTGGAGAGGGGTGGAGTAGAGTGGAGTGGAGTGGAGTGGTGTGGTGCGGAGTAGAGTGGAGTGGAGTGGAGTGGATTGGAGTGGGGTGGAGTAGAGTGGAGTGGAGTGGAGTGGAGTGGAGTGGAGTGGAGTGGAGTGGAGTGGAGTGGAGTGTTGTGGAGTGGAGTGGAGTGGAGTGGAGTGGAGTGGAGTGGAGTGGAGTGGTGTGGAGTGGAGTGGAGTGGAGTGGAGTGGAGTGGAGTGGAGTGGAGTGGAGTGGAATTGAGTGGAGAGGGTTGGAGTAGAGTGGAGTGGAGTGGAGTAGTGTGGTGTGGAGTGGAGAGGAGTGGAGTGCTGTGGAGTGGAGAGGAGTGGAGTGGTGTTGAGTGGAGAGGAATGGAGTGGAGTGGAGTGGTGTGGAGTGGAGAGGAGTGGAACTGAGTGGAGAGGGGTGGAGTGGAGTAGAGTGGAGTGGAATGGAGTGGAGTGGAGAGGAGTGGAGAGGAGTGGAGTGGAGAGGAGTGGAGTGGAGTGGAGTGGAGCGGAGTAGAGTGGAGTGGAGAGGGTTGGAGTGGAGTGGAGCGGAGTGGAGTGGAGTGGAGTGGAGTGGAGTGGAATTGAGTGGAGAGGGTTGGAGTAGAGTGGAGTGGAGTGGAGAGGAGTGGAGTGCTGTGGAGTGGAGAGGAGTGGAGTGGAGTGGAGTGGTGTGGAGAGGGGTGGAGTAGAGTGGAGTGGAGTGGAGTGGAGTGGAGTGGAGTGGAGTGGAGTGGAGTGGAGTGGAGTGGTGTGGAGTGGAATTGAGTGGAGAGGGGTGGAGTGGAGTGGAGTGGAGTGGAGTGGAGTGGAGTGGAGTGGAGTGGAGTGGAGTGGAGTGGAGTGGAGTGGAGTGGTGTGGAGAGGGGTGGAGTGGAGTGGTGTGGTGTGGAGTGGAGAGGAGTGGTGTGGAGTGGAGAGGAGTGGAGAGGAGTGGAGTGGAGAGGAGTGGAGTGGAGTGGAGTGGAGCGGAGTGGAGTGGAGTGGAGAGGGTTGGAGTGGAGTGGAGCGGAGTGGAGTGGAGTGGAGTGGAGTGGAGTGGAGTGGAATTGAGTGGAGAGGGTTGGAGTAGAGTGGAGTGGAGTGGAGAGGAGTGGAGTGCTGTGGAGTGGAGAGGAGTGGAGTGGAGTGGAGTGGTGTGGAGAGGGGTGGAGTAGAGTGGAGTGGAGTGGAGTGGAGTGGAGTGGAGTGGAGTGGAGTGGAGTGGAGTGGTGTGGAGAGGAGTGGAGTGCTGTGGAGTGGAGAGGAGTGGAGTGGAGTGGAGTGGTGTGGAGAGGGGTGGAGTAGAGTGGAGTGGAGTGGAGTGGAGTGGAGTGGAGTGGAGTGGAGTGGAGTGGTGTGGAGTGGAATTGAGTGGAGAGGGGTGGAGTGGAGTGGAGTGGAGTGGAGTGGAGTGGAGTGGAGTGGAGTGGAGTGGAGTGGTGTGGAGAGGGGTGGAGTGGAGTGGTGTGGTGTGGAGTGGAGAGGAGTGGTGTGGAGTGGAGAGGAGTGGAGAGGAGTGGAGTGGAGAGGAGTGGAGTGGAGTGGAGTGGAGCGGATTGGAGTGGAGTGGAGAGGGTTGGAGTGGAGTGGAGCGGAGTGGAGTGGAGTGGAGTGGAGTGGAGTGGAGTGGAATTGAGTGGAGAGGGTTGGAGTAGAGTGGAGTGGAGTGGAGAGGAGTGGAGTGCTGTGGAGTGGAGAGGAGTGGAGTGGAGTGGAGTGGAGTGGTGTGGAGAGGGGTGGAGTAGAGTGGAGTGGAGTGGAGTGGAGTGGAGTGGAGTGGAGTGGAGTGGAGTGGAGTGGAGTGGAGTGGAGTGGAATTGAGTGGAGAGGGGTGGAGTGGAGTGGAGTGGAGTGGAGTGGAGTGGAGTGGTGTGGAGAGGGTTGGAGTGGAGTGGTGTGGTGTGGAGTGGAGAGGAGTGGTGTGGAGTGGAGAGGAGTGGTGTGGAGTGGAGAGGAGTGGAGTGGAGCGAAGTGCTGTGGAGTGGAGAGGAGTGGAGTGGAGTGGAGTGGAGTGGAGTGGAGTGGAGAGGGGTGGAGTGGAGTGGAGTGGAGTGGAGTGGAGTGGAGTGGAGTGGTGTGGAGAGGTGTGGAGTAGAGTGGAGTGGAGTGGAGTGGAGTGGTGTGGAGAGGTGTGGAGTAGAGTGGAGTGGAGTGGAGTGGAGTAGAGTGGAGTGGAGTGGAGTGGAGTGGTGTGGAGTGAATTGAGTGGAGAGGGGTGGAGTGGAGTGGAGTGGAGTGGAGTGGAGTGGAGTGGAGTGGAGTGGAGTGGTGTGGAGAGGGGTGGAGTGGAGTGGTGTGGTGTGGAGTGGAGAGGAGTGGAGTGGAGCGAAGTGCTGTGGAGTGGAGAGGAGTGGAGTGGAGTGGAGTGGAGTGGAGTGGAGTGGAGTGGAGAGGGGTGGAGTGGAGTGGAGTGGAGTGGAGTGGAGTGGTGTGGAGAGGTGTGGAGTAGAGTGGAGTGGAGTGGAGTGGAGTGGTGTGGAGAGGTGTGGAGTAGAGTGGAGTGGAGTGGAGTGGAGTAGAGTGGAGTGGAGTGGAGTGGAGTGGTGTGGAGTGGAATTGAGTGGAGAGGGGTGGAGTGGAGTGGAGTGGAGTGGAGTGGTGTGGAGAGGGGTGGAGTGGAGTGGTGTGGTGTGGAGTGGAGAGGAGTGGAGTGGAGTGGAGTGCTGTGGAGTGGAGAGGAGTGGAGTGGAGTGGAGTGGAGAGGTGTGGAGTAGAGTGGAGTGGAGTGGAGTGGAGTGGTGTGGAGAGGTGTGGAGTAGAGTGGAGTGGAGTGGAGTGGAGTAGAGTGGAGTGGAGTGGAGTGGAGTGGAGTGGAGTGTGGAGTGGAGTGGAGTGGAGTGGAGTGGAGTGGAGTGGAGTGGTGTGGAGCGGAGAGGAGTGGAGTGGTGTTGAGTGGAGAGGAATGGAGTGGAGTGGAGTGGTGTGGAGTGGAGAGGAGTGGAACTGAGTGGAGAGGGGTGGAGTGGAGTAGAGTGGAGTGGAATGGAGTGGAGTGGAGAGGAGTGGAGAGGAGTGGAGTGGAGAGGAGTGGAGTGGAGTGGAGTGGAGCGGAGTGGAGTGGAGTGGAGAGGGTTGGAGTGGAGTGGAGCGGAGTGGAGTGGAGTGGAGTGGAGTGGAGTGGAGTGGAGTGGAATTGAGTGGAGAGGGTTGGAGTAGAGTGGAGTGGAGTGGAGAGGAGTGGAGTGCTGTGGAGTGGAGAGGAGTGGAGTGGAGTGGAGTGGTGTGGAGAGGGGTGGAGTAGAGTGGAGTGGAGAGGGGTGGAGTGGAGTGGAGTGGAGTGGAGTGGAGTGGAGTGGAGTGGAGTGGAGTGGAGTGGAGTGGAGTGGTGTGGAGTGGAATTGAGTGGAGAGGGGTGGAGTGGAGTGGAGTGGAGTGGAGTGGAGTGGAGTGGAGTGGTGTGAGAGGGGTGGAGTGGAGTGGTGTGGTGTGGAGTGGAGAGGAGTGGTGTGGAGTGGAGAGGAGTGGAGTGGAGCGAAGTGCTGTGGAGTGGAGAGGAGTGGAGAGGAGTGGAGTGGAGTGGAGTGGAGTGGAGTGGAGAGGGGTGGAGTGGAGTGGAGTGGAGTGGAGTGGAGTGGAGTGGAGTGGAGTGGAGTGGAGTGGAGTGGAGTGGTGTGGAGAGGTGTGGAGTAGAGTGGAGTGGAGTGGAGTGGAGTGGTGTGGAGAGGTGTGGAGTAGAGTGGAGTGGAGTGGAGTGGAGTAGAGTGGAGTGGAGTGGAGTGGAGTGGTGTGGAGTGGAATTGAGTGGAGAGGGGTGGAGTGGAGTGGAGTGGAGTGGAGTGGAGTGGTGTGGAGAGGGGTGGAGTGGAGTGGTGTGGTGTGGAGTGGAGAGGAGTGGAGTGGAGCGAAGTGCTGTGGAGTGGAGAGGAGTGGAGTGGAGTGGAGTGGAGAGGGGTGGAGTGGAGTGGAGTGGAGTGGAGTGGTGTGGAGAGGTGTGGAGTAGAGTGGAGTGGAGTGGAGTGGAGTGGAGTGGTGTGGAGAGGTGTGGAGTAGAGTGGAGTGGAGTGGAGTGGAGTAGAGTGGAGTGGAGTGGAGTGGAGTGGAGTGGAGTGGTGTGGAGTGGAATTGAGTGGAGAGGGGTGGAGTGGAGTGGAGTGGAGTGGAGTGGAGTGGAGTGGTGTGGAGAGGGGTGGAGTGGAGTGGTGTGGTGTGGAGTGGAGAGGAGTGGAGTGGAGTGGAGTGCTGTGGAGTGGAGAGGAGTGGAGTGGAGTGGAGTGGAGAGGTGTGGAGTAGAGTGGAGTGGAGTGGAGTGGAGTGGTGTGGAGAGGTGTGGAGTAGAGTGGAGTGGAGTGGAGTGGAGTAGAGTGGAGTGGAGTGGAGTGGAGGGGAGTGGTGTGGAGTGGAATTGAGTGGAGAGGGGTGGAGTGGAGTGGAGTGGAGTGGAGTGGAGTGGAGTGGTGTGGAGAGGGGTGGAGTGGAGTGGTGTGGTGTGGAGAGGGGTGGAGTGGAGTGGTGTGGTTTGGAGTGGAGAGGGGTGGAGTAGAGTGGAGTGGAGTGGAGTGGTGTGGTGCGGAGTAGAGTGGAGTGGAGTGGAGTGGAGTGGATTGGAGTGGGGTGGAGTAGAGTGGAGTGGAGTGGAGTGGAGTGGAGTGGAGTGGAGTGGAGTGGAGTGGAGTGGAGTGGAGTGGAGTGGAGTGGAGTGGAGTGTTGTGGAGTGGAGTTGAGTGGAGTGGAGTAGAGTGGAGTGGAGTGGAGTGGTGTGGAGTGGAGTGGAGTGGAGTGGAGTGGAGTGGAATTGAGTGGAGAGGGTTGGAGTAGAGTGGAGTGGAGTGGAGAGGAGTGGAGTGCTGTGGAGTGGAGAGGAGTGGAGTGGAGTGGAGTGGTGTGGAGAGGGGTGGAGTAGAGTGGAGTGGAGTGGAGTGGAGTGGAGTGGAGTGGAGTGGAGTGGTGTGGAGTGGAATTGAGTGGAGAGGGGTGGAGTGGAGTGGAGTGGAGTGGAGTGGAGTGGAGTGGAGTGGAGTGGAGTGGAGTGGAGTGGAGTGGAGTGGAGTGGTGTGGAGAGGGGTGGAGTGGAGTGGTGTGGTGTGGAGTGGAGAGGAGTGGTGTGGAGTGGAGAGGAGTGGAATGGAGCGAAGTGCTGTGGAGTGGAGAGGAGTGGAGTGGAGTGGAGTGGAGTGGAGTGGAGTGGAGTGGAGTGGAGAGGGGTGGAG
Organism: Oreortyx pictus; assembly: GCA_036925125.1. Classification (NCBI taxonomy): domain Eukaryota; kingdom Metazoa; phylum Chordata; class Aves; order Galliformes; family Odontophoridae; genus Oreortyx; species Oreortyx pictus. Next base: position 39,664 of record JAUPFR010000225.1, on the reverse strand, counting down.
TGGAGTGGAGTGGAGTGGAGTGGTGTGGAGAGGTGTGGAGTAGAGTGGAGTGGAGTGGAGTGGAGTGGTGTGGAGAGGTGTGGAGTAGAGTGGAGTGGAGTGGAGTGGAGTAGAGTGGAGTGGAGTGGAGTGGAGTGGTGTGGAGTGGAATTGAGTGGAGAGGGGTGGAGTGGAGTGGAGTGGAGTGGAGTGGAGTGGAGTGGAGTGGAGTGGAGTGGAGTGGAGTGGTGTGGAGAGGGGTGGAGTGGAGTGGTGTGGTGTGGAGTGGAGAGGAGTGGAGTGGAGCGAAGTGCTGTGGAGTGGAGAGGAGTGGAGTGGAGTGGAGTGGAGTGGAGTGGAGTGGAGAGGGGTGGAGTGGAGTGGAGTGGAGTGGAGTGGTGTGGAGAGGTGTGGAGTAGAGTGGAGTGGAGTGGAGTGGAGTGGTGTGGAGAGGTGTGGAGTAGAGTGGAGTGGAGTGGAGTAGAGTGGAGTGGAGTGGAGTGGAGTGGTGTGGAGCGGAATTGAGTGGAGAGGGGTGGAGTGGAGTGGAGTGGAGTGGAGTGGAGTGGAGTGGTGTGGAGAGGGGTGGAGTGGAGTGGTGTGGTGTGGAGTGGAGAGGAGTGGAGTGGAGTGGAGTGCTGTGGAGTGGAGAGGAGTGGAGTGGAGTGGAGTGGAGAGGTGTGGAGTAGAGTGGAGTGGAGTGGAGTGGAGTGGTGTGGAGAGGTGTGGAGTAGAGTGGAGTGGAGTGGAGTGGAGTAGAGTGGAGTGGAGTGGAGTGGAGTGGTGTGGAGTGGAATTGAGTGGAGAGGGGTGGAGTGGAGTGGAGTGGAGTGGAGTGGAGTGGAGTGGTGTGGAGAGGGGTGGAGTGGAGTGGAGTGGAGTGGAGTGGAGTGGAGTGGTGTGGAGAGGGGTGGAGTGGAGTGGTGTGGTGTGGAGTGGAGAGGAGTGGAGTGGAGTGGAGTGCTGTGGAGTGGAGAGGAGTGGAGTGGAGTGGAGTGGAGAGGTGTGGAGTAGAGTGGAGTGGAGTGGAGTGGAGTGGTGTGGAGAGGTGTGGAGTAGAGTGGAGTGGAGTGGAGTGGAGTAGAGTGGAGTGGAGTGGAGTGGAGTGGTGTGGAGTGGAATTGAGTGGAGAGGGGTGGAGTGGAGTGGAGTGGAGTGGAGTGGAGTGGAGTGGTGTGGAGAGGGGTGGAGTGGAGTGGTGTGGAGTGGAGTGGAGTGGAGTGGTGTGGAGTTGAGTGGAGTGGAGTGGAGTGGAGTGGAGTGGAGTGGTGTGGAGTCGAGTGGAGTGGAGTGGAGTGGAGTAGAGTGGAGTGGAGTGGAGTGGAGTGGTGTGGAGTGGAATTGAGTGGAGAGGGGTGGAGTGGAGTGGAGTGGAGTGGAGTGGAGTGGTGTGGAGAGGGGTGGAGTGGAGTGGTGTGGTGTGGAGTGGAGAGGAGTGGAGTGGAGCGAAGTGCTGTGGAGTGGAGTGGAGTGGAGTGGTGTGGAGTGGAGTGGAGTGGAGTGGAGTGGAGTGGAGTGGAGTGGAGTGGAGTGGAGTGGAGTGGAGTGGAGTGGTGTGGAGTCGAGTGGAGTGGAGTGGAGTGGAGTGGAGTGGAATTGAGTAGAGAGGGATGGAGTAGAGTGGAGTGGAGTGGAGTAGTGTGGTGTGGAGTGGAGAGGAGTGGAGTGCTGTGGAGTGGAGAGGAGTGGAGTGAAGTGGAGTGGAGTGGAGTGGAGTGCAGTGGAGTGGAGTGGAGTGGAGTGGAGTGGAGTGGAGTGGAGTGGAGTGGAGTGGAGTGGAGAGGAGTGGAGAGGAGTGGAGAGGAGTATAGTGGAGTGAAGTGGAGTGGAGTGGAGCTGAGTGGAGTGGAGTGGGTTGGAGTGGAGAGGGTTGGAGTGGAGTGGAGTGGAGTGGAGTGGAGAGGAGTATAGTGGAGTGAAGTGGAGTGGAGTGGAGTGGAGCTGAGTGGAGTGGGTTGGAGTGAAGAGGGTTGGAGTGGAGTGGAGTGGAGTGGAGTGGAGTGGAGTGGAGTGGAGTGGAGTGGAGTGGAGTGGAGTGGAGTGGAGAGGGGTGGAGTGGAGTGGAGTGGAGTGGAGCGAAGTGGAGAGGGTTGGAGTGGAGAGGGTTGGAGTGGAGTGGAGTGGAGTGGAGTGGTGTGGAGAGGTGTGGAGTAGAGTGGAGTGGAGTGGAGTGGAGTAGAGTGGAGTGGAGTGGAGTGGAGTGGTGTGGAGTGGAATTGAGTGGAGAGGGGTGGAGTGGAGTGGAGTGGAGTGGAGTGGTGTGGAGAGGGGTGGAGTGGAGTGGTGTGGTGTGGAGTGGAGAGGAGTGGAGTGGAGTGGAGTGCTGTGGAGTGGAGAGGAGTGGAGTGGAGTGGAGTGGAGAGGTGTGGAGTAGAGTGGAGTGGAGTGGAGTGGTGTGGAGAGGTGTGGAGTAGAGTGGAGTGGAGTGGAGTGGAGTAGAGTGGAGTGGAGTGGAGTGGAGTGGAGTGGTGTGGAGTGTAATTGAGTGGAGAGGGGTGGAGTGGAGTGGAGTGGAGTGGAGTGGAGTGGTGTGGAGAGGGGTGAAGTGGAGTGGTGTGGTGTGGAGTGGAGAGGAGTGGAGTGGAGTGGAGTGGAGTGGAGTGGAGTGGAGTGGTGTGGAGTGGAGTGGAGTGGAGTGGAGTGGTGTGGAGTGGAGTGGAGTGGAGTGGAGTGGTGTGGAGTGGAGTGGAGTGGAGTGGAGTGGAGTGGAGTGGAGTGGAGTGGTGTGGAGTCGAGTGGAGTGGAGTGGAGTGGAGTGGAGTGGAGTGGAGTGGAGTGGAGTGGAATTGAGTAGAGAGGGATGGAGTAGAGTGGAGTGGAGTGGAGTAGTGTGGTGTGGAGTGGAGAGGAGTGGAGTGCTGTGGAGTGGAGAGGAGTGGAGTGAAGTGGAGTGGAGTGGAGTGGAGTGCAGTGGAGTGGAGTGGAGTGGAGTGGAGTGGAGTGGTGTGGAGTGGAGTGGAGTGGAGTGGAGTGGAGTGGAGTGGAGTGGAGTGGTGTGGAGTCGAGTGGAGTGGAGTGGAGTGGAGTGGAGTGGAGTGGAGTGGAGTGGAGTGGAATTGAGTAGAGAGGGATGGAGTAGAGTGGAGTGGAGTGGAGTAGTGTGGTGTGGAGTGGAGAGGAGTGGAGTGCTGTGGAGTGGAGAGGAGTGGAGTGAAGTGGAGTGGAGTGGAGTGGAGTGCAGTGGAGTGGAGTGGAGTGGAGTGGAGTGGAGTGCAGTGGAGTGGAGTGAAGTGGAGTGGAGTGGAGTGGAGAGGAGTGGAGAGGAGTGGAGAGGAGTATAGTGGAGTGAAGTGGAGTGGAGTGGAGCTGAGTGGAGTGGAGTGGGTTGGAGTGGAGTGGAGTGGAGTGGAGTGGAGAGGAGTATAGTGGAGTGAAGTGGAGTGGAGTGGAGTGGAGCTGAGTGGAGTGGGTTGGAGTGGAGAGGGTTGGAGTGGAGTGGAGTGGAGTGGAGTGGAGTGGAGTGGAGTGGAGTGGAGTGGAGAGGGGTGGAGTGGAGTGGAGTGGAGTGGAGCGAAGTGGAGAGGGTTGGAGTGGAGAGGGTTGGAGTGGAGTGGAGTGGAGAGGGGTGGAGTAGAGTGGAGTGGAGTGGAGTTGAGTGGAGTGGAGTGGAGAAGAGTGGAGAGGAGTGGAGAGGAGTGGAGAGGAGTGGAGTGGACTAAAATGGAGTGGAGTGGAAGTGAGTGGAGAGGAGTGGAGTGGAGTGGAGTGGAGTGGAGTGGAGTGGAGGGGAGTGGAGTGGAGCGGAGTGGAGAGGGTTGGAGTGGAGTGGAGTGGAGTGGAGTGGAGTGGAGTGGAGTGGTGTGGAGAGGGGTGGAGTGGAGTGGTGTGGTGTGGAGTGGAGAGGAGTGGAGTGGAGTGGAGTGGAGTGGAGTGGAGTGGTGTGGAGTGGAGTGGAGTGGAGTGGAGTGGTGTGGAGTGGAGTGGAGTGGAGTGGAGTGGAGTGGAGTGGAGTGGAGTGGAGTGGAGTGGTGTGGAGTCGAGTGGAGTGGAGTGGAGTGGAGTGGAGTGGAGTGGAGTGGAATTGAGTAGAGAGGGATGGAGTAGAGTGGAGTGGAGTGGAGTAGTGTGGTGTGGAGTGGAGAGGAGTGGAGTGCTGTGGAGTGGAGAGGAGTGGAGTGAAGTGGAGTGGAGTGGAGTGGAGTGGAGTGGAGTGGAGTGGAGTGGAGTGGAGTGAAGTGGAGTGGAGTGGAGTGGAGAGGAGTGGAGAGGAGTGGAGAGGAGTATAGTGGAGTGAAGTGGAGTGGAGTGGAGCTGAGTGGAGTGGAGTGGGTTGGAGTGGAGTGGAGTGGAGTGGAGTGGAGAGGAGTATAGTGGAGTGAAGTGGAGTGGAGTGGAGTGGAGCTGAGTGGAGTGGGTTGGAGTGGAGTGGAGTGGAGTGGTGTGGAGTGGAGTGGAGTGGAGTGGAGTGGTGTGGAGTGGAGTGGAGTGGAGTGGAGTGGAGTGGAGTGGAGTGGAGTGGTGTGGAGTCGAGTGGAGTGGAGTGGAGTGGAGTGGAGTGGAGTGGAGTGGAGTGGAATTGAGTAGAGAGGGATGGAGTAGAGTGGAGTGGAGTGGAGTAGTGTGGTGTGGAGTGGAGAGGAGTGGAGTGCTGTGGAGTGGAGAGGAGTGGAGTGAAGTGGAGTGGAGTGGAGTGGAGTGGAGTGGAGTGGAGTGGAGTGGAGTGGAGTGGAGTGGAGTGAAGTGGAGTGGAGTGGAGTGGAGAGGAGTGGAGAGGAGTGGAGAGGAGTATAGTGGAGTGAAGTGGAGTGGAGTGGAGCTGAGTGGAGTGGAGTGGGTTGGAGTGGAGTGGAGTGGAGTGGAGTGGAGAGGAGTATAGTGGAGTGAAGTGGAGTGGAGTGGAGTGGAGCTGAGTGGAGTGGGTTGGAGTGGAGAGGGTTGGAGTGGAGTGGAGTGGAGTGGAGTGGAGTGGAGTGGAGTGGAGTGGAGTGGAGTGGAGTGGAGAGGGGTGGAGTGGAGTGGAGTGGAGTGGAGCGAAGTGGAGAGGGTTGGAGTGGAGAGGGTTGGAGTGGAGTGGAGTGGAGTGGAGTGGAGAGGGGTGGAGTAGAGTGGAGTGGAGTGGAGTTGAGTGGAGTGGAGTGGAGAAGAGTGGAGAGGAGTGGAGAGGAGTGGAGAGGAGTGGAGTGGACTAAAATGGAGTGGAGTGGAAGTGAGTGGAGAGGAGTGGAGTGGAGTGGAGTGGAGTGGAGTGGAGGGGAGTGGAGTGGAGCGGAGTGGAGAGGGTTGGAGTGGAGTGGAGTGGAGTGGAGTGGAGTGGAGTGGAGTGGAGTGGAGTGGAGTGGAGTGGAGCGGAGTGGAGAGGGTTGGAGTGGAGTGGAGTGGAGTGGGGTGGAGTAGAGTGGAGTTGAGTGGAGTGGTGTTGTGTGGAGTGGAGTGGAGTGGAGTGGAGTGGAGTGGAGTGGAGTGGAGTGGAGTGGAATTGAGTAGAGAGGGATGGAGTAGAGTGGAGTGGAGTGGAGTAGTGTGGTGTGGAGTGGAGAGGAGTGGAGTGCTGTGGAGTGGAGAGGAGTGGAGTGAAGTGGAGTGGAGTGGAGTGGAGTGCAGTGGAGTGGAGTGGAGTGGAGTGGAGTGGAGTGGAGTGGAGTGGAGTGGAGTGAAGTGGAGTGGAGTGGAGTGGAGAGGAGTGGAGAGGAGTGGAGAGGAGTATAGTGGAGTGAAGTGGAGTGGAGTGGAGCTGAGTGGAGTGGAGTGGGTTGGAGTGGAGTGGAGTGGAGTGGAGTGGAGAGGAGTATAGTGGAGTGAAGTGGAGTGGAGTGGAGTGGAGCTGAGTGGAGTGGGTTGGAGTGGAGAGGGTTGGAGTGGAGTGGAGTGGAGTGGAGTGGAGTGGAGTGGAGTGGAGTGGAGAGGGGTGGAGTGGAGTGGAGTGGAGCGAAGTGGAGAGGGTTGGAGTGGAGAGGGTTGGAGTGGAGTGGAGTGGAGTGGAGTGGAGAGGGGTGGAGTAGAGTGGAGTGGAGTGGAGTTGAGTGGAGTGGAGTGGAGAAGAGTGGAGAGGAGTGGAGAGGAGTGGAGAGGAGTGGAGTGGACTAAAATGGAGTGGAGTGGAAGTGAGTGGAGAGGAGTGGAGTGGAGTGGAGTGGAGTGGAGTGGAGGGGAGTGGAGTGGAGCGGAGTGGAGAGGGTTGGAGTGGAGTGGAGTGGAGTGGAGTGGAGTGGAGTGGAGTGGAGTGGAGTGGAGCGGAGTGGAGAGGGTTGGAGTGGAGTGGAGTGGAGTGGGGTGGAGTAGAGTGGAGTTGAGTGGAGTGGTGTTGTGTGGAGTGGAGTGGAGTGGAGTGGAGTGGAGTGGTGTGGAGAGGGGTGGAGTAGAGTGGAGAGGAGTGGAGTGGAGTGGAGTGGAGTGGTGTGGTGAGGAGTAGAGTGGAGTGGAGTGGAGTAGAGTGGAGTGGAGTGGAGTGGAGTGTAGTGGAGTGGTGTGGAGTGGAGTGGAGTGGAGTGGGGTGGAGTAGAGTGGAGTTGAGTGGAGTGGTGTGGTGTGGAGTGGAGTGGAGTGGAGTGGAGTGGAGTGGAGTGGAGTGGAGCGGAGTGGAGAGGGTTGGAGTGGAGTGGAGTGGAGTGGGGTGGAGTAGAGTGGAGTTGAGTGGAGTGGTGTGGTGTGGAGTGGAGTGGAGTGGAGTGGAGTGGAGTGGAGTGGTGTGGAGAGGGGTGGAGTAGAGTGGAGAGGAGTGGAGTGGAGTGGAGTGGAGTGGTGTGGTGAGGAGTAGAGTGGAGTGGAGTGGAGTAGAGTGGAGTGGAGTGGAGTGGAGTGGAGTGGAGTGGTGTGGAGTGGAGTGGAGTGGAGTGGAGTGGAGTGGAGTGGAGTGGAGTGGAGTGGAGTGGAGTGGAGTGGTGTGGAGAGGGGTGGAGTGGAGTGGTGTGGTGTGGAGTGGAGAGGAGTGGTGTGGAGTGGAGAGGAGTGGAGTGGAGCGAAGTGCTGTGGAGTGGAGAGGAGTGTAGTGGAGTGGAGTGGAGTGGAGTGGAGAGGGGTGGAGTGGAGTGGAGTGGAGTGGAGTGGAGTGGAGTGGTGTGGAGAGGTGTGGAGTAGAGTGGAGTGGAGTGGAGTGGAGTGGTGTGGAGAGGTGTGGAGTAGAGTGGAGTGGAGTGGAGTGGAGTAGAGTGGAGTGGAGTGGAGTGGAGTGGTGTGGAGTGGAATTGAGTGGAGAGGGGTGGAGTGGAGTGGAGTGGAGTGGAGTGGAGTGGAGTGGAGTGGAGTGGAGCGGAGTGGAGTGGAGTGGAGTGGAGTGGAGTGGAGTGGTGTGGAGAGGGGTGGAGTGGAGTGGTGTGGTGTGGAGTGGAGAGGAGTGGAGTGGAGCGAAGTGCTGTGGAGTGGAGAGGAGTGGAGTGGAGTGGAGTGGAGTGGAGTGGAGTGGAGTGGAGTGGAGAGGGGTGGAGTGGAGTGGAGTGGAGTGGAGTGGTGTGGAGAGGTGTGGAGTAGAGTGGAGTGGAGTGGTGTGGAGAGGTGTGGAGTAGAGTGGAGTGGAGTGGAGTGGAGTAGAGTGGAGTGGAGTGGAGTGGAGTGGTGTGGAGTGGAATTGAGTGGAGAGGGGTGGAGTGGAGTGGAGTGGAGTGGAGTGGTGTGGAGAGGGGTGGAGTGGAGTGGTGTGGTGTGGAGTGGAGAGGAGTGGAGTGGAGTGGAGTGCTGTGGAGTGGAGAGGAGTGGAGTGGAGTGGAGTGGAGAGGTGTGGAGTAGAGTGGAGTGGAGTGGAGTGGAGTGGTGTGGAGAGGTGTGGAGTAGAGTGGAGTGGAGTGGAGTGGAGTAGAGTGGAGTGGAGTGGAGTGGAGTGGAGTGGAGTGGAGTGGTGTGGAGCAGAGAGGAGTGGAGTGGTGTTGAGTGGAGAGGAATGGAGTGGAGTGGAGTGGTGTGGAGTGGAGAGGAGTGGAACTGAGTGGAGAGGGGTGGAGTGGAGTAGAGTGGAGTGGAATGGAGTGGAGTGGAGAGGAGTGGAGAGGAGTGGAGTGGAGAGGAGTGGAGTGGAGTGGAGTGGAGCGGAGTGGAGTGGAGTGGAGAGGGTTGGAGTGGAGTGGAGCGGAGTGGAGTGGAGTGGAGTGGAGTGGAGTGGAGTGGAATTGAGTGGAGAGGGTTGGAGTAGAGTGGAGTGGAGTGGAGAGGAGTGGAGTGCTGTGGAGTGGAGAGGAGTGGAGTGGAGTGGAGTGGTGTGGAGAGGGGTGGAGTGGAATGGAGTGGAGTGGAGAGGAGTGGAGAGGAGTGGAGTGGAGAGGAGTGGAGTGGAGTGGAGTGGAGCGGAGTGGAGTGGAGTGGAGAGGGTTGGAGTGGAGTGGAGCGGAGCGGAGTGGAGTGGAGTGGAGTGGAGTGGAGTGGAATTGAGTGGAGAGGGTTGGAGTAGAGTGGAGTGGAGTGGAGAGGAGTGGAGTGCTGTGGAGTGGAGAGGAGTGGAGTGGAGTGGAGTGGTGTGGAGAGGGGTGGAGTAGAGTGGAGTGGAGTGGAGTGGAGTGGAGTGGAGTGGAGTGGAGTGGAGTGGAGTGGAGTGGAGTGGAGTGGTGTGGAGTGGAATTGAGTGGAGTGGAGTGGAGTGGAGTGGAGAGGAGTGGAGTGGAGTGGAGTGGAGTGGAGTGGAGAGGGGTGGAGTGGAGTGGTGTGGTGTGGAGTGGAGAGGAGTGGAGTGGAGTGGAGTGCTGTGGAGTGGAGAGGAGTGGAGTGGAGTGGAGTGGAGAGGTGTGGAGTAGAGTGGAGTGGAGTGGAGTGGAGTGGTGTGGAGAGGTGTGGAGTAGAGTGGAGTGGAGTGGAGTGGAGTAGAGTGGAGTGGAGTGGAGTGGAGTGGAGTGGAGTGGAGTGGAGTGGAGTGGAGTGGAGTGGAGTGGTGTGGAGCGGAGAGGAGTGGAGTGGTGTTGAGTGGAGAGGAATGGAGTGGAGTGGAGTGGTGTGGAGTGGAGAGGAGTGGAACTGAGTGGAGAGGGGTGGAGTGGAGTAGAGTGGAGTGGAATGGAGTGGAGTGGAGAGGAGTGGAGAGGAGTGGAGTGGAGAGGAGTGGAGTGGAGTGGAGTGGAGCGGAGTGGAGTGGAGTGGAGAGGGTTGGAGTGGAGTGGAGCGGAGTGGAGTGGAGTGGAGTGGAGTGGAGTGGAGTGGAATTGAGTGGAGAGGGTTGGAGTAGAGTGGAGTGGAGTGGAGAGGAGTGGAGTGCTGTGGAGTGGAGAGGAGTGGAGTGGAGTGGAGTGGTGTGGAGAGGGGTGGAGTGGAATGGAGTGGAGTGGAGAGGAGTGGAGAGGAGTGGAGTGGAGAGGAGTGGAGTGGAGTGGAGTGGAGCGGAGTGGAGTGGAGTGGAGAGGGTTGGAGTGGAGTGGAGCGGAGTGGAGTGGAGTGGAGTGGAGTGGAGTGGAGTGGAATTGAGTGGAGAGGGTTGGAGTAGAGTGGAGTGGAGTGGAGAGGAGTGGAGTGCTGTGGAGTGGAGAGGAGTGGAGTGGAGTGGAGTGGTGTGGAGAGGGGTGGAGTAGAGTGGAGTGGAGTGGAGTGGAGTGGAGTGGAGTGGAGTGGAGTGGAGTGGAGTGGTGTGGAGTGGAATTGAGTGGAGAGGGGTGGAGTGGAGTGGAGTGGAGTGGAGTGGAGTGGAGTGGTGTGGAGAGGGGTGGAGTGGAGTGGTGTGGTGTGGAGTGGAGAGGAGTGGTGTGGAGTGGAGAGGAGTGGAGTGGAGCGAAGTGCTGTGGAGTGGAGAGGAGTGGAGTGGAGTGGAGTGGAGTGGAGTGGAGTGGAGAGGGGTGGAGTGGAGTGGAGTGGAGTGGAGTGGAGTGGTGTGGAGAGGTGTGGAGTAGAGTGGAGTGGAGTGGAGTGGAGTGGTGTGGAGAGGTGTGGAGTAGAGTGGAGTGGAGTGGAGTGGAGTAGAGTGGAGTGGAGTGGAGTGGAGTGGTGTGGAGTGGAATTGAGTGGAGAGGGGTGGAGTGGAGTGGAGTGGAGTGGAGTGGAGTGGAGTGGTGTGGAGAGGGGTGGAGTGGAGTGGTGTGGTGTGGAGTGGAGAGGAGTGGAGTGGAGCGAAGTGCTGTGGAGTGGACAGGAGTGGAGTGGAGTGGAGTGGAGTGGAGTGGAGAGGGGTGGAGTGGAGTGGAGTGGAGTGGAGTGGAGTGGTGTGGAGAGGTGTGGAGTAGAGTGGAGTGGAGTGGAGTGGAGTGGAGTGGTGTGGAGAGGTGTGGAGTAGAGTGGAGTGGAGTGGAGTGGAGTAGAGTGGAGTGGAGTGGAGTGGAGTGGTGTGGAGTGGAATTGAGTGGAGAGGGGTGGAGTGGAGTGGAGTGGAGTGGAGTGGAGTGGAGTGGAGTGGAGTGGAGTGGAGTGGAGAGGGGTGGAGTGGAGTGGTGTGGTGTGGAGTGGAGAGGAGTGGAGTGGAGTGGAGTGCTGTGGAGTGGAGAGGAGTGGAGTGGAGTGGAGTGGAGAGGTGTGGAGTAGAGTGGAGTGGAGTGGAGTGGAGTGGTGTGGAGAGGTGTGGAGTAGAGTGGAGTGGAGTGGAGTGGAGTAGAGTGGAGTGGAGTGGAGTGGAGTGGAGTGGTGTGGAGTGGAATTGAGTGGAGAGGGGTGGAGTGGAGTGGAGTGGAGTGGAGTGGAGTGGAGTGGAGTGGTGTGGAGAGGGGTGGAGTGGAGTGGTGTGGTGTGGAGAGGGGTGGAGTGGAGTGGTGTGGTTTGGAGTGGAGAGGGGTGGAGTAGAGTGGAGTGGAGTGGAGTGGTGTGGTGCGGAGTAGAGTGGAGTGGAGTGGAGTGGAGTGGATTGGAGTGGGGTGGAGTAGAGTGGAGTGGAGTGGAGTGGAGTGGAGTGGAGTGGAGTGGAGTGGAGTGGAGTGGAGTGGAGTGGAGTGTTGTGGAGTGGAGTGGAGTGGAGTGGAGTGGAGTAGAGTGGAGTGGAGTGGAGTGGTGTGGAGTGGAGTGGAGTGGAGTGGAGTGGAGTGGAGTGGAGTGGAGTGGAGTGGAATTGAGTGGAGAGGGTTGGAGTAGAGTGGAGTGGAGTGGAGAGGAGTGGAGTGCTGTGGAGTGGAGAGGAGTGGAGTGGAGTGGAGTGGTGTGGAGAGGGGTGGAGTAGAGTGGAGTGGAGTGGAGTGGAGTGGAGTGGAGTGGTGTGGAGTGGAATTGAGTGGAGAGGGGTGGAGTGGAGTGGAGTGGAGTGGAGTGGAGTGGAGTGGAGTGGAGTGGAGTGGAGTGGAGTGGTGTGGAGAGGGGTGGAGTGGAGTGGTGTGGTGTGGAGTGGAGAGGAGTGGTGTGGAGTGGAGAGGAGTGGAATGGAGCGAAGTGCTGTGGAGTGGAGAGGAGTGGAGTGGAGTGGAGTGGAGTGGAGTGGAGTGGAGTGGAGTGGAGAGGGGTGGAGTGGAGTGGAGTGGAGTGGAGTGGAGTGGTGTGGAGAGGTGTGGAGTAGAGTGGAGTGGAGTGGAGTGGAGTGGTGTGGAGAGGTGTGGAGTAGAGTGGAGTGGAGTAGAGTGGAGTGGAGTGGAGTGGAGTGGTGTGGAGTGGAATTGAGTGGAGAGGGGTGGAGTGGAGTGGAGTGGAGTGGAGTGGAGTGGAGTGGAGTGGAGTGGAGTGGAGTGGAGTGGTGTGGAGAGGGGTGGAGTGGAGTGGTGTGGTGTGGAGTGGAGAGGAGTGGAGTGGAGCGAAGTGCTGTGGAGTGGAGAGGAGTGGAGTGGAGTGGAGTGGAGTGGAGTGGAGTGGAGTGGAGTGGAGTGGAGAGGGGTGGAGTGGAGTGGAGTGGAGTGGAGTGGTGTGGAGAGGTGTGGAGTAGAGTGGAGTGGAGTGGAGTGGAGTGGTGTGGAGAGGTGTGGAGTAGAGTGGAGTGGAGTGGAGTGGAGTGTTGTGGAGTGGAGTGGAGTGGAGTGGAGTAGAGTGGAGTGGAGTGGAGTGGTGTGGAGTGGAGTGGAGTGGAGTGGAGTGGAGTGGAGTGGAGTGGAGTGGAGTGGAATTGAGTGGAGAGGGTTGGAGTAGAGTGGAGTGGAGTGGAGAGGAGTGGAGTGCTGTGGAGTGGAGAGGAGTGGAGTGGAGTGGAGTGGTGTGGAGAGGGGTGGAGTAGAGTGGAGTGGAGTGGAGTGGAGTGGAGTGGAGTGGTGTGGAGTGGAATTGAGTGGAGAGGGGTGGAGTGGAGTGGAGTGGAGTGGAGTGGAGTGGAGTGGAGTGGAGTGGAGTGGTGTGGAGAGGGGTGGAGTGGAGTGGTGTGGTGTGGAGTGGAGAGGAGTGGTGTGGAGTGGAGAGGAGTGGAATGGAGCGAAGTGCTGTGGAGTGGAGAGGAGTGGAGTGGAGTGGAGTGGAGTGGAGTGGAGTGGAGTGGAGTGGAGTGGAGTGGAGAGGGGTGGAGTGGAGTGGAGTGGAGTGGAGTGGAGTGGTGTGGAGAGGTGTGGAGTAGAGTGGAGTGGAGTGGAGTGGAGTGGTGTGGAGAGGTGTGGAGTAGAGTGGAGTGGAGTGGAGTGGAGTAGAGTGGAGTGGAGTGGAGTGGAGTGGTGTGGAGTGGAATTGAGTGGAGAGGGGTGGAGTGGAGTGGAGAGGAGTGGAGTGGAGTGGAGTGGAGTGGAGTGGATTGGAGTGGAGTGGTGTGGAGAGGGGTGGAGTGGAGTGGTGTGGTGTGGAGTGGAGAGGAGTGGAGTGGAGCGAAGTGCTGTGGAGTGGAGAGGAGTGGAGTGGAGTGGAGTGGAGTGGAGTGGAGTGGAGTGGAGAGGGGTGGAGTGGAGTGGAGTGGAGTGGAGTGGTGTGGAGAGGTGTGGAGTAGAGTGGAGTGGAGTGGAGTGGTGTGGAGAGGTGTGGAGTAGAGTGGAGTGGAGTGGAGTAGAGTGGAGTGGAGTGGAGTGGAGTGGTGTGGAGCGGAATTGAGTGGAGAGGGGTGGAGTGGAGTGGAGTGGAGTGGAGTGGAGTGGAGTGGAGTAGAGTGGAGTGGAGTGGAGTGGAGTGGTGTGGAGAGGTGTGGAGTAGAGTGGAGTGGAGTGGAGTGGAGTAGAGTGGAGTGGAGTGGAGTGGAGTGGTGTGGAGTGGAATTGAGTGGAGAGGGGTGGAGTGGAGTGGAGTGGAGTGGAGTGGAGTGGAGTGGAGTGGAGTGGAGTGGTGTGGAGAGGGGTGGAGTGGAGTGGTGTGGTGTGGAGTGGAGAGGAGTGGAGTGGAGCGAAGTGCTGTGGAGTGGAGAGGAGTGGAGTGGAGTGGAGTGGAGTGGAGTGGAGAGGGGTGGAGTGGAGTGGAGTGGAGTGGAGTGGTGTGGAGAGGTGTGGAGTAGAGTGGAGTGGAGTGGAGTGGAGTGGTGTGGAGAGGTGTGGAGTAGAGTGGAGTGGAGTGGAGTAGAGTGGAGTGGAGTGGAGTGGAGTGGTGTGGAGCGGAATTGAGTGGAGAGGGGTGGAGTGGAGTGGAGTGGAGTGGAGTGGAGTGGAGTGGAGTGGAGTGGTGTGGAGAGGGGTGGAGTGGAGTGGTGTGGTGTGGAGTGGAGAGGAGTGGAGTGGAGTGGAGTGCTGTGGAGTGGAGAGGAGTGGAGTGGAGTGGAGTGGAGAGGTGTGGAGTAGAGTGGAGTGGAGTGGAGTGGAGTGGTGTGGAGAGGTGTGGAGTAGAGTGGAGTGGAGTGGAGTGGAGTAGAGTGGAGTGGAGTGGAGTGGAGTGGTGTGGAGTGGAATTGAGTGGAGAGGGGTGGAGTGGAGTGGAGTGGAGTGGAGTGGAGTGGAGTGGAGTGGTGTGGAGAGGGGTGGAGTGCAGTGGTGTGGTGTGGAGTGGAGAGGAGTGGAGTGGAGCGAAGTGCTGTGGAGTGGAGTGGAGTGGAGTGGTGTGGAGTGGAGTGGAGTGGAGTGGTGTGGAGTTGAGTGGAGTGGAGTGGAGTGGAGTGGAGTGGAGTGGAGTGGAGTGGAGTGGTGTGGAGTCGAGTGGAGTGGAGTGGAGTGGAGTGGAGTGGAGTGGAGTAGAGTGGAGTGGAGTGGAGTGGAGTGGTGTGGAGTGGAATTGAGTGGAGAGGGGTGGAGTGGAGTGGAGTGGAGTGGAGTGGAGTGGTGTGGAGAGGGGTGGAGTGGAGTGGTGTGGTGTGGAGTGGAGAGGAGTGGAGTGGAGCGAAGTGCTGTGGAGTGGAGTGGAGTGGAGTGGTGTGGAGTGGAGTGGAGTGGAGTGGTGTGGAGTGGAGTGGAGTGGAGTGGAGTGGAGTGGAGTGGAGTGGAGTGGAGTGGAGTGGTGTGGAGTCGAGTGGAGTGGAGTGGAGTGGAGTGGAGTGGAGTGGAGTGGAATTGAGTAGAGAGGGATGGAGTAGAGTGGAGTGGAGTGGAGTGGAGTAGTGTGGTGTGGAGTGGAGAGGAGTGGAGTGCTGTGGAGTGGAGAGGAGTGGAGTGAAGTGGAGTGGAGTGGAGTGGAGTGCAGTGGAGTGGAGTGGAGTGGAGTGGAGTGGAGTGGAGTGGAGTGGAGTGGAGTGGAGTGGAGAGGAGTGGAGAGGAGTGGAGAGGAGTATAGTGGAGTGAAGTGGAGTGGAGTGGAGCTGAGTGGAGTGGAGTGGGTTGGAGTGGAGAGGGTTGGAGTGGAGTGGAGTGGAGTGGAGTGGAGAGGAGTATAGTGGAGTGAAGTGGAGTGGAGTGGAGTGGAGCTGAGTGGAGTGGGTTGGAGTGAAGAGGGTTGGAGTGGAGTGGAGTGGAGTGGAGTGGAGTGGAGTGGAGTGGAGTGGAGTGGAGTGGAGTGGAGTGGAGTGGAGAGGGGTGGAGTGGAGTGGAGTGGAGTGGAGCGAAGTGGAGAGGGTTGGAGTGGAGAGGGTTGGAGTGGAGTGGAGTGGAGTGGTGTGGAGAGGTGTGGAGTAGA
>JAUPFR010000225.1:0-20000 GCA_036925125.1 Oreortyx pictus | reverse complement strand
ATTGAGTGGAGAGGATTGGAGTGGATTGGAGTGGAGTGGAGTGGAGTGGAGTAGAGTGGAGTGGAGTGGAGTGGAGAGGAGAGGAGTGGTGTGGAGTGGAGTGGAGTGGAGTGGAGTGGAGAGGAGTAAAATAGAGTGGAGTGGAATTGAGTGGAGTGGAGTGGAGAGAAGTGGAGAGGAGTGGAGAGGAGTGGAGAGGAGTGGAGAGGAGTGGAGTGGACTAAAATGGAGTGGAGTGAAAGTGAGTGGATTGGAGTGGAGTGGAGTGGAGTGGAGTGGAGTGGAGTGGAGTGGAGTGGAGTGGAGTGGAGTGGAGTGGAGTGGAGCGGAGTGGAGAGGGTTGGAGTGGAGTGGAGTGGAGTGGAGTGGTGTCGAGTGGAATTGAGTGGAGAGGGTTGGAGTAGAGTGGAGTGGAGTGGAGTAGTGTGGTGTGGAGTGGAGAGGAGTGGAGTGCTGTGGAGTGGAGAGGAGTGGAGTGGAGTGGAGTGGCGTGGAGTGGAGTGGAGAGGAGTGGAGTGGAGTGGTGTGGAAAGGGGTGGAGTGGAGTGGAGTGGAGTGGAGTGGAGAGAAGTGGAGAGGAGTGGAGAGGAGTGGAGAGGAGTGGAGTGGACTAAAATGGAGTGGAGTGAAAGTGAGTGGATTGGAGTGGAGTGGAGTGGAGTGGAGTGGAGTGGAGTGGAGTGGAGTGGAGTGGAGTGGAGTGGAGCGGAGTGGAGAGGGTTGGAGTGGAGTGGAGTGGAGTGGAGTGGTGTCAAGTGGAATTGAGTGGAGAGGGTTGGAGTAGAGTGGAGTGGAGTGGAGTAGTGTGGTGTGGAGTGGAGAGGAGTGGAGTGCTGTGGAGTGGAGAGGAGTGGAGTGGAGTGGAGTGGAGTGGCGTGGAGTGGAGTGGAGTGGAGTGGAGTGGAGTGGAGTGGAGTGGAGTGGAGAGGAGTGGAGTGGAGTGGTGTGGAAAGGGGTGGAGTGGAGTGGAGTGGAGTGGAGTGGAGTGGAGTGGAGTGGAGTGGAGTGGAGCGGAGTGGAGTGGAGTGGAGAGGGTTGGAGTGGAGTGGAGCGGAGTGGAGAGGGTTGGATTGGAGAGGATTGGAGTGGAGAGGAGTGGAGTGGAGAGGTGTGGAGTGGAGTGGAGTGGAGTGGAGTGTAGTAAAATGGAGTGGAGTGGAATTGAGTGGAGAGGATTGGAGTGGATTGGAGTGGAGTGGAGTGGAGTGGAGTGGAGTGGAGTAGAGTGGAGTGGAGTGGAGTGGAGAGGAGAGGAGTGGTGTGGAGTGGAGTGGAGTGGAGTAAAATAGAGTGGAGTGGAATTGAGTGGAGTGGAGTGGAGAGAAGTGGAGAGGAGTGGAGAGGAGTGGAGAGGAGTGGAGTGGACTAAAATGGAGTGGAGTGGAGTGGAGTGGAGTGGAGTGGAGTGGAGTGGAGTGGAGTGGAGTGGAGTGGAGTGGAGTGGAGCGGAGTGGAGAGGGTTGGAGTGGAGTGGAGTGGAGTGGAGTGGTGTCGAGTGGAATTGAGTGGAGAGGGTTGGGGTAGAGTGGAGTGGAGTGGAGTAGTGTGGTGTGGAGTGGAGAGGAGTGGAGTGCTGTGGAGTGGAGAGGAGTGGAGTGGAGTGGAGTGTCGTGGAGTGGAGTGGAGTGGAGTGGAGTGGATTGGAGTGGAGTGGAGAGGAGTGGAGTGGAGTGGTGTGGAGAGGGGTGGAGTGGAGTGGAGTGGAGTGGAGTTGAGTGGAGTGGAGTGGAGTGGAATTGAGTGGAGAGGGGTGGAGTGGAGTGGAGAGGAGTGGAGTGGAGTGGAGTGGAGTGGAGAGGAGTGGAGTGGAGTGGAGTGGAGTGGAGTGGAGTGGTGTGGAGTGGAGTGGAGTGGAGTGGAGTGGAGTGGAGTGGAGTGGAGTGGAGAGGAGTGGAGTGGAGTGGAGTGGAGAGGAGTGGAGTGGAGTGGTGTGGAGAGGGGTGGAGTAGAGTGGAGTGGAGTGGAGTGGAGTGGAGTGGAGTGGAGTGGTGTGGAGTGGAATTGAGTGGAGTGGGGTGGAGTGGAGTGGAGTGGAGAGGAGTGGAGTGGAGTGGTGTGGAGAGGTGTGGAGTAGAGTGGAGTGGAGTGGAGTGGAGTGGAGTGGAGTGGAGTGGAGTGGAGTGGAGTGGAGTGGAGTGGAGAGGAGTGGAGTGGAGTGGTGTGGAGAGGGGTGGAGTAGAGTGGAGTGGAGTGGAGTGGAGTGGAGTGGTGTGGAGTGGAATTGAGTGGAGAGGGGTGGAGTGGAGTGGAGTGGAATGGAGTGGAGTGGAGTGGAGTGGAGTGGAGTGGAGTGGTGTGGAGAGGGGTGGAGTGGAGTGGAGTGGAGTGGTGTGGAGAGGTGTGGAGTAGAGTGGAGAGAAGAGGAGTGGAGTGGAGTGGAGTGGAGAGGGGTGGAGTGGAGTGGTGTGGTGAGGGGTGGAGTAGAGTGGAGTGGAGTGGAGTGGAGTGGAGTGGAGTGGAGTGGAGTGGAGTGGAGTGGAGTGGAGTGGAGTGGAGTGGAATTGAGTGGAGAGGGTTGGAGTAGAGTGGAGTGGAGTGGAGTGGTGTGGAGAGGGGTGGAGTAGAGTGGAGTGGAGTGGAGTGGAGTGGAGTGGTGTGGAGTGGAATTGAGTGGAGAGGGGTGGAGTGGAGTGGAGTGGAGTGGAGTGGAGTGGAGTGGAGTGGAGTGGAGTGGAGTGGTGTGGAGAGGGGTGGAGTGGAGTGGAGTGGAGTAAAATAGAGTGGAGTGGAATTGAGTGGAGTGGAGTGGAGAGAAGTGGAGAGGAGTGGAGAGGAGTGGAGAGGAGTGGAGAGGAGTGGAGTGGACTAAAATGGAGTGGAGTGAAAGTGAGTGGATTGGAGTGGAGTGGAGTGGAGTGGAGTGGAGTGGAGTGGAGTGGAGTGGAGTGGAGTGGAGTGGAGTGGAGCGGAGTGGAGAGGGTTGGAGTGGAGTGGAGTGGAGTGGAGTGGTGTCGAGTGGAATTGAGTGGAGAGGGTTGGAGTAGAGTGGAGTGGAGTGGAGTAGTGTGGTGTGGAGTGGAGAGGAGTGGAGTGCTGTGGAGTGGAGAGGAGTGGAGTGGAGTGGAGTGGCGTGGAGTGGAGTGGAGAGGAGTGGAGTGGAGTGGTGTGGAAAGGGGTGGAGTGGAGTGGAGTGGAGTGGAGTGGAGTGGAGAGAAGTGGAGAGGAGTGGAGAGGAGTGGAGAGGAGTGGAGTGGACTAAAATGGAGTGGAGTGAAAGTGAGTGGATTGGAGTGGAGTGGAGTGGAGTGGAGTGGAGTGGAGTGGAGTGGAGTGGAGTGGAGTGGAGCGGAGTGGAGAGGGTTGGAGTGGAGTGGAGTGGAGTGGAGTGGTGTCAAGTGGAATTGAGTGGAGAGGGTTGGAGTAGAGTGGAGTGGAGTGGAGTAGTGTGGTGTGGAGTGGAGAGGAGTGGAGTGCTGTGGAGTGGAGAGGAGTGGAGTGGAGTGGAGTGGAGTGGCGTGGAGTGGAGTGGAGTGGAGTGGAGTGGAGTGGAGTGGAGTGGAGTGGAGTGGAGTGGAGTGGAGTGGAGTGGAGTGGAGAGGAGTGGAGTGGAGTGGTGTGGAAAGGGGTGGAGTGGAGTGGAGTGGAGTGGAGTGGAGTGGAGTGGAGTGGAGTGGAGTGGAGTGGAGTGGAGTGGAGTGGAGCGGAGTGGAGTGGAGTGGAGAGGGTTGGAGTGGAGTGGAGCGGAGTGGAGAGGGTTGGATTGGAGAGGATTGGAGTGGAGAGGAGTGGAGTGGAGAGGTGTGGAGTGGAGTGGAGTGGAGTGGAGTGTAGTAAAATGGAGTGGAGTGGAATTGAGTGGAAAGGATTGGAGTGGATTGGAGTGGAGTGGAGTGGAGTGGAGTGGAGTGGAGTAGAGTGGAGTGGAGTGGAGTGGAGAGGAGAGGAGTGGTGTGGAGTGGAGTGGAGTGGAGTAAAATAGAGTGGAGTGGAATTGAGTGGAGTGGAGTGGAGAGAAGTGGAGAGGAGTGGAGAGGAGTGGAGAGGAGTGGAGTGGACTAAAATGGAGTGGAGTGGAGTGGAGTGGAGTGGAGTGGAGTGGAGTGGAGTGGAGTGGAGTGGAGTGGAGTGGAGTGGAGTGGAGCGGAGTGGAGAGGGTTGGAGTGGAGTGGAGTGGAGTGGAGTGGTGTCGAGTGGAATTGAGTGGAGAGGGTTGGGGTAGAGTGGAGTGGAGTGGAGTAGTGTGGTGTGGAGTGGAGAGGAGTGGAGTGCTGTGGAGTGGAGAGGAGTGGAGTGGAGTGGAGTGGCGTGGAGTGGAGTGGAGTGGAGTGGAGTGGAGTGGATTGGAGTGGAGTGGAGAGGAGTGGAGTGGAGTGGTGTGGAGAGGGGTGGAGTGGAGTGGAGTGGAGTGGAGTGGAGTGGAGTGGAGTGGAATTGAGTGGAGAGGGGTGGAGTGGAGTGGAGAGGAGTGGAGTGGAGTGGAGAGGAGTGGAGTGGAGTGGAGTGGAGTGGAGTGGAGTGGAGTGGTGTGGAGTGGAGTGGAGTGGAGTGGAGTGGAGTGGAGTGGAGTGGAGTGGAGTGGAGAGGAGTGGAGTGGAGTGGAGTGGAGAGGAGTGGAGTGGAGTGGTGTGGAGAGGGGTGGAGTAGAGTGGAGTGGAGTGGAGTGGAGTGGAGTGGAGTGGTGTGGAGTGGAATTGAGTGGAGTGGGGTGGAGTGGAGTGGAGTGGAGAGGAGTGGAGTGGAGTGGTGTGGAGAGGTTTGGAGTAGAGTGGAGTGGAGTGGAGTGGAGTGGAGTGGAGTGGAGTGGAGTGGAGTGGAGTGGAGTGGAGTGGAGTGGAGTGGAGTGGAGTGGAGTGGAGAGGAGTGGAGTGGAGTGGTGTGGAGAGGGGTGGAGTGGAGTGGAGTGGAGTGGTGTGGAGAGGTGTGGAGTAGAGTGGAGAGAAGAGGAGTGGAGTGGAGTGGAGTGGAGAGGGGTGGAGTGGAGTGGAGCGGTGAGGGGTGGAGTAGAGTGGAGTGGAGTGGAGTGGAGTGGAGTGGAGTGGAGTGGAGTGGAGTGGAGTGGAGTGGAGTGGAGTGGAGTGGAATTGAGTGGAGAGGGTTGGAGTAGAGTGGAGTGGAGTGGAGTGGTGTGGAGAGGGGTGGAGTAGAGTGGAGTGGAGTGGAGTGGAGTGGAGTGGAGTGGTGTGGAGTGGAATTGAGTGGAGAGGGGTGGAGTGGAGTGGAGTGGAGTGGAGTGGAGTGGAGTGGAGTGGAGTGGAGTGGAGTGGTGTGGAGAGGGGTGGAGTGGAGTGGAGTGGAGTGGTGTGAAAAGGTGTGGAGTAGAGTGGAGAGAAGAGGAGTGGAGTGGAGTGGAGTGGAGTGGAGTGGAGTGGAGTGGAATTGAGTGGAGAGGGTTGCAGTAGAGTGGAGTGGAGTGGAGTAGTGTGGTGTGGAGTGGAGAGGAGTGGAGTGGAGTGGCGTGGAGTGGAGTGGAATTGAGTGGAGAGGGGTGGAGTGGAGTGGAGTGGAGAGGAGTGGAGTGGAGTGGTGTGGAGAGGTGTGGAGTAGAGTGGAGTGGAGTGGAGTGGAGTGGAGTGGAGTGGAGTGGAGTGGAGAGGAGTGGAGTGGAGTGGTGTGGAGAGGGGTGGAGTAGAGTGGAGTGGAGTGGAGTGGAGTGGAGTGGTGTGGAGTGGAATTGAGTGGAGAGGGGTGGAGTGGAGTGGAGTGGAATGGAGTGGAGTGGAGTGGAGTGGAGTGGAGTGGAGTGGAGTGGTGTGGAGAGGGGTGGAGTGGAGTGGAGTGGAGTGGTGTGGAGAGGTGTGGAGTAGAGTGGAGAGAAGAGGAGTGGAGTGGAGTGGAGTGGAGAGGGGTGGAGTGGAGTGGTGTGGTGAGGGGTGGAGTAGAGTGGAGTGGAGTGGAGTGGAGTGGAGTGGAGTGGAGTGGAGTGGAGTGGAGTGGAGTGGAGTGGAGTGGAGTGGAGTGGAGTGGAGTGGAATTGAGTGGAGAGGGTTGGAGTAGAGTGGAGTGGAGTGGAGTGGTGTGGAGAGGGGTGGAGTAGAGTGGAGTGGAGTGGAGTGGAGTGGAGTGGTGTGGAGTGGAATTGAGTGGAGAGGGGTGGAGTGGAGTGGAGTGGAGTGGAGTGGAGTGGAGTGGAGTGGAGTGGAGTGGTGTGGAGAGGGGTGGAGTGGAGTGGAGTGGAGTGGTGTGGAGAGGTGTGGAGTAGAGTGGAGAGAAGAGGAGTGGAGTGGAGTGGAGTGGAGTGGAGTGGAGTGGAATTGAGTGGAGAGGGTTGCAGTAGAGTGGAGTGGAGTGGAGTAGTGTGGTGTGGAGTGGAGAGGAGTGGAGTGGAGTGGCGTGGAGTGGAGTGGAGAGGAGTGGAGTGGAGTGGAGTGGAGTGGAGTGGAGTGGAGTGGAGTGGAGTAGTGTGGTGTGGAGTGGAGAGGAGTGGAGTGCTGTGGAGTGGAGAGGAGTGGAGTGGCGTGGAGTGGAGTGGAGTGGAGTGGAGTGGAGTGGAGTGGTGTGGAGAGGGGTGGAGTAGATTGGAGTGGAGTGGAGTGGAGTGGAGTGGAGTGGAGTGGAGTGGAGTGGAGTGGAGAGGAGTGGAGAGGAGTGGAGAGGAGTATAGTGGAGTGAAGTGGAGTGGAGTGGAGTGGAGTGGAGCTGAGTGGAGTGGGTTGGAGTGGAGAGGGTTGGAGTGGAGTGGAGTGGAGTGGAGAGGAGTATAGTGGAGTGAAGTGGAGTGGAGTGGAGTGGAGCTTAGTGGAGTAGGTTGGAGTGGAGTGGAGTGGAGTGGAGTGGAGTTGAGTGGAGTGGAGTGGAGTGGAGTGGAGTGGAGTGGAGTGGAGTGGAGTGGAGTGGAGTGGAGTGGAGTGGAGTGGAGTGGAATGGAGTGGAGTGGAGAGGAGTGGAGAGGAGTATAGTGGAGTGGAGTGGAGTGGAGTGGAGTGGAGTGGAGCTGAGTGGAGTGGGTTGGAGTGGAGAGGGTTGGAGTGGAGTGGAGTGGAGTGGAGAGGAGTATAGTGGAGTGAAGTGGAGTGGAGTGGAGTGGAGCTGAGTGGAGTGGGTTGGAGTGGAGAGGGTTGGAGTGGAGTGGAGTGGAGTGGAGTGGAGTGGAGTGGAGTGGAGTGGAGTGGAGAGGAGTGGAGTGGAGTGGAGTGGAGTGGAGTGGAGCGAAGTGGAGAGGGTTGGAGTGGAGAGGGTTGGAGTGGAGTGGAGTGGAGTGGAGAGGGGTGGAGTAGAGTGGAGTGGAGTGGAGTTGAGTGGAGTGGAGTGGAGAAGAGTGGAGAGGAGTGGAGAGGAGTGGAGAGGAGTGGAGTGGACTAAAATGGAGTGGAGTGGAAGTGAGTGGAGAGGAGTGGAGTGGAGTGGAGTGGAGTGGAGGGGAGTGGAGTGGAGCGGAGTGGAGAGGGTTGGAGTGGAGTGGAGTGGAGTGGAGTGGAGTGGAGTGGAGTGGAGTGGAGTGGAGCGGAGTGGAGAGGGTTGGAGTGGAGTGGAGTGGAGTGGAGTGGAGTGGAGTGGACTGGAGTGGAGTGTTGTGGAGTGGAGTGGAGTGGTGTGGAGAGGGGTGGAGTAGAGTGGAGTGGAGTGGAGTTGAGTGGAGTGGTGTGGTGAGGAGTAGATTTGAGTGGAGTGGAGTGGAGTGGTGTGGAGTGGAATTGAGTGGAGAGGGGTGGAGTGGAGTGGAGTGGAGTGGAGTGGTGTGGAGAGGGGTGGAGTAGAGTGGGGAGGAGTGGAGTGGAGTGGAGTGGAGTGGTGTGGTGAGGAGTAGAGTGGAGTGGAGTGGAGTGGAGTGGAGTGGAGTGGAGTGGAGTGGAGTGGAGTGGAGTGGAGTGGAGCGGAGTGGAGTGGAGTGGAGTGGTGTGGAGTGCAGTGGAGTGGAGTGGGGTGGAGTAGAGTGGAGTTGAGTGGAGTGGTGTGGTGTGGAGTGGAGTGGAGTGGAGTGGAGTGGAGTGGAGAGGACTGGGGTGGAGTAGAGTGGAGTTGAGTGGAGTGGTGTGGTGAGGAGTAGAGTGGAGTGGAGTGGAGTGGAATTGAGTGGAGTGGAGTGGAGTGGAGTGGAGTGGTGTGGAGTGGAGTGGATTAGAGTGGAGTGGAGTGGAGTGGAGCGGAGTGGAGAGGGTTGGAGTGGAGTGGAGTGGAGTGGAGTGGAGTGGATTAGAGTGGAGTGGAGTGGAGTGGAGAAGAGAGGAGTGGAGTGGAGTGGAGTGGAGTGGAGCGGAGTGGAGAGGGTTGGAGTGGAGTGGAGTGGAGTGGAGTGGAGTGGAGTGGAGTGGAGTGGAGTGGAGTGGAGTGGAGTGGAGTGGAGTGGTGTGGAGAGGGGTGGAGTAGAGTGGAGTGGAGTGGAGTGGAGTGGTGTGGAGAGGGGTGGAGTAGAGTGGGGAGGAGTGGAGTGGAGTGGAGTGGAGTGGTGTGGTGAGGAGTAGAGTGGAGTGGAGTGGAGTGGAGTAGAGTGGAGTGGAGTGGAGTGGAGTGGAGTGGAGTGGAGTGGAGTGGAGTGGAGTGGAGTGGAGTGGTGTGGAGTGCAGTGGAGTGGAGTGGGGTGGAGTAGAGTGGAGTTGAGTGGAGTGGTGTGGTGTGGAGTGGAGTGGAGTGGAGTGGAGTGGAGTGGAGTGGTGTGGAGTGCAGTGGAGTGGAGTGGTGTGGAGTGCAGTGGAGTGGAGTGGAGTGGTGTGGAGTGGAGTGGAGTGGAGTGGAGTGGAGTGGAGTGGAGTGGTGTGGAGTGCAGTGGAGTGGAGTGGGGTGGAGTAGAGTGGAGTTGAGTGGAGTGGTGTGGTGTGGAGTGGAGTGGAGTGGAGTGGAGTGGAGTGGTGTGGAGTGCAGTGGAGTGGAGTGGGGTGGAGTAGAGTGGAGTTGAGTGGAGTGGTGTGGTGTGGAGTGGAGTGGAGTGGAGTGGAGTGGAGTGGAGTGGAGTGGAGTGGAGTGGAGTGGAGTGGAGTAGAGTGGAGTTGAGTGGAGTGGTGTGGTGAGGAGTAGAGTGGAGTGGAGTGGAGTGGAGTGGAATTGAGTGGAGTGGAGTGGAGTGGAGTGGAGTGGTGTGGAGTGGAGTGGATTAGAGTGGAGTGGAGTGGAGCGGAGTGGAGAGGGTTGGAGTGGAGTGGAGTGGAGTGGAGTGGAGTGGATTAGAGTGGAGTGGAGAGGAGTAGAGAGGAGAGGAGTGGAGTGGAGTGGAGTGGAGTGGAGTGGATTAGAGTGGAGTGGAGTGGAGTGGAGAGGAGAGGAGTGGAGTGGAGTGGAGTGGAGTGGAGTGGAGTGGAGTGGAGTGGGGTGGAGTTGAGTAGAGTGGAGTGGAGTGGTGTGGTGAGGAGTAGAGTGGAGTGGAGTGGAGTGGAATTGAGTGGAGAGGTGTGGAGTGGAGTGGAGTGGAGTGGAGTGGAGTGGAGTGGAGTGGAGTGGAGTGGAGTGGAGTGGAGTGGAGTGGAGAGGAGATAAGTGGTGTGGAGTGGAGTGGAGAGGAGAGGAGTGGAGTGGAGTGGAGTGGAGTGGAGTGGAGTGGAGTGGAGTGGTGTGGAGTGGAGTGGAGTGGAGTGGAGTGGAGCGGAGTGGAGTGGAGTGGAGAGTGTTGGAGTGGAGTGGAGCGGAGTGGAGAGGGTTGGATTGGAGAGGGTTGGAGTGGAGAGGAGTGGAGTGGAGAGGTGTGGAGTGGAGTGGAGTGGAGTGGAGTGGAGTGGAGTGGAGTGGAGTGGAGTGGAGTGGAGTGGAGTGGAGTGGAGTGGAGTGGAGTGGAGTGCAGTGGAGTGGAGTGGGGTGGAGTAGAGTGGAGTTGAGTGGAGTGGTGTGGTGTGGAGTGGAGTGGAGTGGAGTGGAGTGGAGTGGACTGGGGTGGAGTAGAGTGGAGTTGAGTGGAGTGGTGTGGTGAGGAGTAGAGTGGAGTGGAGTGGAGTGGAGTGGAGAGGAGTGGAGTGGAGTGGAGTGGAGTGGAGTGGAGTGGTGTGGAGTGGAGTGGATTATAGTGGAGTGGAGTGGAGTGGAGCGGAGTGGAGAGGGTTGGAGTGGAGTGGAGTGGAGTGGAGTGGAGTGGATTAGAGTGGAGTGGAGTGGAGTGGAGAGGAGAGGAGTGGAGTGGAGTGGAGTGGAGTGGAGCGGAGTGGAGAGGGTTGGAGTGGAGTGGAGTGGAGTGGAGTGGAGTGGAGTGGAGTGGAGTGGAGTGGAGTGGAGTGTTTTGGAGTGGAGTGGAGTGGTGTGGAGAGGGGTGGAGTAGAGTGGAGTGGAGTGGAGTGGAGTTGAGTGGAGTGGTGTGGTGAGGAGTAGATTTGAGTGGAGTGGAGTGGAGTGGTGTGGAGTGGAATTGAGTGGAGAGGGGTGGAGTGGAGTGGAGTGGAGTGGAGTGGAGTGGTGTGGAGAGGGGTGGAGTAGAGTGGGGAGGAGTGGAGTGGAGTGGAGTGGAGTGGTGTGGTGAGGAGTAGAGTGGAGTGGAGTGGAGTGGAGTAGAGTGGAGTGGAGTGGAGTGGAGTGGAGTGGAGTGGAGTGGAGTGGAGTGGAGTGGAGTGGAGTGGAGTGGAGTGGAGTGGTGTGGAGTGGAGTGGGGTGGAGTAGAGTGGAGTTGAGTGGAGTGGTGTGGTGTGGAGTGGAGTGGAGTGGAGTGGAGTGGAGTGGTGTGGAGTGCAGTGGAGTGGAGTGGGGTGGAGTAGAGTGGAGTTGAGTGGAGTGGTGTGGAGTGGAGTGGAGTGGAGTGGAGTGGAGTGGAGTGGAGTGGAGTGGAGTGGTGTGGAGTGCAGTGGAGTGGAGTGGGGTGGAGTAGAGTGGAGTTGAGTGGAGTGGTGTGGTGTGGAGTGGAGTGGAGTGGAGTGGAGTGGAGTGGAGTGGAGTGGAGTGGAGTGGTGTGGAGTGCAGTGGAGTGGAGTGGGGTGGAGTAGAGTGGAGTTGAGTGGAGTGGTGTGGTGTGGAGTGGAGTGGAGTGGAGTGGAGTGGAGTGGAGTGGAGTGGAGTGGACTGGGGTGGAGTAGAGTGGAGTTGAGTGGAGTGGTGTGGTGAGGAGTAGAGTGGAGTGGAGTGGAGTGGAGTGGAATTGAGTGGAGTGGAGTGGAGTGGAGTGGAGTGGAGTGGTGTGGAGTGGAGTGGATTAGAGTGGAGTGGAGTGGAGCGGAGTGGAGAGGGTTGGAGTGGAGTGGAGTGGAGTGGAGTGGAGTGGATTAGAGTGGAGTGGAGTGGAGTAGAGAGGAGAGGAGTGGAGTGGAGTGGATTAGAGTGGAGTGGAGTGGAGTAGAGAGGAGAGGAGTGGAGTGGAGTGGAGTGGAGTGGAGTGGAGTGGATTAGAGTGGAGTGGAGTGGAGTGGAGAGGAGAGGAGTGGAGTGGGGTGGAGTAGAGTGGAGTTGAGTGGAGTGGTGTGGTGTGGAGTGGAGTGGAGTGGAGTGGAGTGGAGTGGAGTGGAGTGGAGTGGTGTGGAGTGCAGTGGAGTGGAGTGGGGTGGAGTAGAGTGGAGTTGAGTGGAGTGGTGTGGTGTGGAGTGGAGTGGAGTGGAGTGGAGTGGAGTGGAGTGGAGTGGAGTGGACTGGGGTGGAGTAGAGTGGAGTTGAGTGGAGTGGTGTGGTGAGGAGTAGAGTGGAGTGGAGTGGAGTGGAGTGGAATTGAGTGGAGTGGAGTGGAGTGGAGTGGAGTGGAGTGGTGTGGAGTGGAGTGGATTAGAGTGGAGTGGAGTGGAGTGGAGCGGAGTGGAGAGGGTTGGAGTGGAGTGGAGTGGAGTGGAGCGGAGTGGAGTGGAGTGGAGAGTGTTGGAGTGGAGTGGAGCGGAGTGGAGAGGGTTGGATTGGAGAGGGTTGGAGTGGAGAGGAGTGGAGTGGAGAGGTGTGGAGTGGAGTGGAGTGGAGTTGAGTGTAGTAAAATGGAGTGGAGTGGAATTGAGTGGAGAGGATTGGAGTGGATTGGAGTGGAGTGGAGTGGAGTGGAGTGGAGTGGAGTGGAGTGGAGTGGAGTGGAGAGGAGAGGAGTGGTGTGGAGTGGAGTGGATTGGAGTGGAGTAAAATAGAGTGGAGTGGAATTGAGTGGAGTGGAGTGCAGAGGAGTGGAGAGGAGTGGAGAGGAGTGGAGAGGAGTGGAGTGGACTAAAATGGAGTGGAGTGAAAGTGAGTGGAGTGGAGTGGAGTGGAGTGGAGTTGAGTGGAGTGGAGTGGAGTGGAGCGGAGTGGAGAGGGTTGGAGCGGAGTGGAGAGGGTTGGAGTGGTGTCGAGTGGAATTGAGTGGAGAGGGTTGGAGTAGAGTGGAGTGGAGTGGAGTAGTGTGGTGTGGAGTGGAGAGGAGTGGAGTGCTGTGGTGTGGAGAGGAGTGGAGTGGAGTGGAGTGGCGTGGAGTGGAGTGGAGTGGAGTGGAGTGGAGTGGAGTGGAGTGGAGTGGAGTGGAGTGGAGTGGAGAGGAGTGGAGTGGAGTGTAGTAAAATGGAGTGGAGTGGAATTGAGTGGAGAGGATTGGAGTGGAGTGGAGTGGAGTGGAGTGGAGTGGAGTGGAGTGGAGTGGAGTGGAGAGGAGAGGAGTGGTGTGGAGTGGAGTGGAGTGGAGTGGAGTAAAATAGAGTGGAGTGGAATTGAGTGGAGTGGAGTGCAGAGGAGTGGAGAGGAGTGGAGAGGAGTGGAGAGGAGTGGAGTGGACTAAAATGGAGTGGAGTGAAAGTGAGTGGAGTGGAGTGGAGTGGAGTGGAGTGGAGTTGAGTGGAGTGGAGTGGAGTGGAGTGGAGTGGAGTGGAGTGGAGTGGAGTGGAGTGGAGTGGGGTGGAGTTGAGTGGAGTTGAGTGGAGTGGTGTGGTGAGGAGTAGAGTGGAGTGGAGTGGAGTGGAGTGGAATTGAGTGGAGTGGAGTGGAGTGGAGTGGAGTGGAGTGGAGTGGTGTGGAGTGGAGTGGATTAGAGTGGAGTGGAGTGGAGTGGAGTGGAGTGGAGTGGAGTGGTGTTGAGTGGAGTGGATTAGAGTGGAGTGGAGTGGAGTGGAGCGGAGTGGAGTGGAGTGGAGAGTGTTGGAGTGGAGTGGAGCGGAGTGGAGAGGGTTGGATTGGAGAGGGTTGGAGTGGAGAGGAGTGGAGTGGAGAGGTGTGGAGTGGAGTGGAGTGGAGTGGAGTGTAGTAAAATGGAGTGGAGTGGAATTGAGTGGAGAGGATTGGAGTGGATTGGAGTGGAGTGGAGTGGAGTGGAGTGGAGTGGAGAGGAGAGGAGTGGTGTGGAGTGGAGTGGAGTGGAGTGGAGTGGAGTGGAGTGGAGTGGAGTGGAGTGGAGTGGTGTGGAGTGGAGTGGATTAGAGTGGAGTGGAGTGGAGTGGAGTGGAGTGGAGTGGAGTGGAGTGGAATTGAGTGGAGAGGTGTGGAGTGGAGTGGAGTGGAGTGGAGTGGAGTGGAGTGGAGTGGAGTGGTGTTGAGTGGAGTGGATTAGAGTGGAGTGGAGTGGAGTGGAGCGGAGTGGAGTGGAGTGGAGAGTGTTGGAGTGGAGTGGAGCGGAGTGGAGAGGGTTGGATTGGAGAGGGTTGGAGTGGAGAGGAGTGGAGTGGAGAGGTGTGGAGTGGAGTGGAGTGGAGTGGAGTGTAGTAAAATGGAGTGGAGTGGAATTGAGTGGAGAGGATTGGAGTGGATTGGAGTGGAGTGGAGTGGAGTGGAGTGGAGTGGAGTGGAGTGGAGAGGAGAGGAGTGGTGTGGAGTGGAGTGGAGTGGAGTGGAGTAAAATAGAGTGGAGTGGAATTGAGTGGAGTGGAGTGCAGAGGAGTGGAGAGGAGTGGAGAGGAGTGGAGAGGAGTGGAGTTGACTAAAATGGAGTGGAGTGAAAGTGACTGGAGTGGAGTGGAGTGGAGTGGAGTTGAGTGGAGTGGAGTGGAGTGGAGTGGAGCGGAGTGGAGAGGGTTGGAGCGGAGTGGAGAGGGTTGGAGTGGTGTGGAGTGGAGTGGAGTGGAGTGGAGTGGAGTGGAGTGGAGTGGAGTGGAGTGGAGAGGAGAGGAGTGGTGTGGAGTAGAGTGGAGTGGAGTGGAGTAAAATAGAGTGGAGTGGAATTGAGTGGAGTGGAGTGCAGAGGAGTGGAGAGGAGTGGAGAGGAGTGGAGAGGAGTGGAGTTGACTAAAATGGAGTGGAGTGAAAGTGACTGGAGTGGAGTGGAGTGGAGTGGAGTTGAGTGGAGTGGAGTGGAGTGGAGTGGAGCGGAGTGGAGAGGGTTGGAGCGGAGTGGAGAGGGTTGGAGTGGTGTCGAGTGGAATTGAGTGGAGAGGGTTGGAGTAGAGTGGAGTGGAGTGGAGTAGTGTGGTGTGGAGTGGAGAGGAGTGGAGTGCTGTGGAGTGGAGAGGAGTGGAGTGGAGTGGAGTGGCGTGGAGTGGAGTGGAGTGGAGTGGAGTGGAGTGGAGTGGAGTGGAGTGGAGTGGAGTGGAGTGGAGAGGAGTGGAGTGGAGTGGAGTGTAGTAAAATGGAGTGGAGTGGAATTGAGTGGAGAGGATTGGAGTGGAGTGGAGTGGAGTGGAGTGGAGTGGAGTGGAGTGGAGTGGAGTGGAGTGGAGTGGAGTGGAGAGGAGAGGAGTGGTGTGGAGTGGAGTGGAGTGGAGTGGAGTAAAATAGAGTGGAGTGGAATTGAGTGGAGTGGAGTGCAGAGGAGTGGAGAGGAGTGGAGAGGAGTGGAGAGGAGTGGAGTGGACTAAAATGGAGTGGAGTGAAAGTGAGTGGAGTGGAGTGGAGTGGAGTGGAGTGGAGTTGAGTGGAGTGGAGTGGAGTGGAGTGGAGTGGAGCGGAGTGGAGAGGGTTGGAGCGGAGTGGAGAGGATTGGAGTGGTGTCGAGTGGAATTGAGTGGAGAGGGTTGGAGTAGAGTGGAGTGGAGTGGAGTAGTGTGGTGTGGAGTGGAGAGGAGTGGAGTGCTGTGGAGTGGAGAGGAGTGGAGTGGAGTGGAGTGGCGTGGAGTGGAGTGGAGTGGAGTGGAGTGGAGTGGAGTGGAGTGGAGAGGAGTGGAGTGGAGTGGAGTGGAGTGGAGTGGAGTGGAGTGGAGTAGAGAGGAGTGGAGTGGAGTGGTGTGGAGAGGGGTGGAGTGGAGTGGAGTGGAGTGGAGTGGAGTGGAGTGGAGTGGAGTGGAGTGGAGTGGAGTGGAGTGGAGTGGTGTGGAGTGGAATTGAGTGGAGAGGGCTGGAGTGGAGTGGAGTGGAGTGGAGTGGAGTGGAGTGGAGTGGAGTGGAGTTGAGTGGAGTGGAGTGGAGTGGAGTGGAGTGGAGCGGAGTGGAGAGGGTTGGAGCGGAGTGGAGAGGATTGGAGTGGTGTCGAGTGGAATTGAGTGGAGAGGGTTGGAGTAGAGTGGAGTGGAGTGGAGTAGTGTGGTGTGGAGTGGAGAGGAGTGGAGTGCTGTGGAGTGGAGAGGAGTGGAGTGGAGTGGAGTGGCGTGGAGTGGAGTGGAGTGGAGTGGAGTGGAGTGGAGTGGAGTGGAGAGGAGTGGAGTGGAGTGGAGTGGAGTGGAGTGGAGTGGAGTGGAGTGGAGAGGAGTGGAGTGGAGTGGTGTGGAGAGGGGTGGAGTGGAGTGGAGTGGAGTGGAGTGGAGTGGAGTGGAGTGGAGTGGAGTGGAGTGGAGTGGAGTGGAGTGGAGTGGTGTGGAGTGGAATTGAGTGGAGAGGGCTGGAGTGGAGTGGAGTGGAGTGGAGTGGAGTGGAGTGGAGTGGAGTGGAGTGGAGTGGAGTGGAGTGGAGTGGAGTGGAGTAGAGTGGTGTGGAGAGGGGTGGAGTGGAGTGGTGTGGTGTGGAGTGGAGAGGAGTGGAGTGGAGTGGAGTGCTGTGGAGTGGAGAGCAGTGGAGTGGAGTGGAGTGGAGTGGAGTGGAGAGGGGTGGAGTGGAGTGGAGTGGAGTGGTGTGGAGTGGAGTGGAGTGGAGTGGAGTGGAGTGGAGTGGAGTGGAGAGGAGTGGAGTGGAGTGGAGTGGAGTGGAGAGGAGTATAGTGGAGTGAAGTGGAGTGGAGTGGAATGGAGCTGAGTGGAGTAGGTTGGAGTGGAGTGGAGTGGAGTGGAGTGGAGTGGAGTGGAGTGGAGTGGAGTGGAGTGGAGTGGAGTGAGTGGAGTGGAGTGGAATGGAGTGGAGTGGAGAGGAGTGGAGAGGAGTATAGTGGAGTGAAGTTGAGTGGAGTGGAGTGGAGCTGAGTGGAGTGGGTTGGAGTGGAGAGGGTTGGAGTGGAGTGGAGTGGAGTGGAGAGGAGTATAGTGGAGTGAAGTGGAGTGGAGTGGAGTGGAGCTGAGTGGAGTGGGTTGGAGTGGAGAGGGTTGGAGTGGAGTGGAGTGGAGTGGAGTGGAGTGGAGTGGAGTGGAGTGGAGTGGAGTGGAGTGGAGTGGAGTGGAGTGGAGCGAAGTGGAGAGGGTTGGAGTGGAGAGGGTTGGAGTGGAGTGGAGTGGAGTGGAGTGGAGAGGGGTGGAGTAGAGTGGAGTGGAGTGGAGTTGAGTGGAGTGGAGTGGAGAAGAGTGGAGAGGAGTGGAGAGGAGTGGAGAGGAGTGGAGTGGACTAAAATGGAGTGGAGTGGAAGTGAGTGGAGAGGAGTGGAGTGGAGTGGAGTGGAGTGGAGGGGAATGGAGTGGAGCGGAGTGGAGAGGGTTGGAGTGGAGTGGAGTGGAGTGGAGTGGAGTGGAGTGGAGTGGAGTGGAGTGGAGTGGAGCGGAGTGGAGAGGGTTGGAGTGGAGTGGAGTGGAGTGGAGTGGAGTGGAGTGGAGTGGAGTGGAGTGGAGTGGAGTGGAGTGGAGTGGAGTGGAGTGTTGTGGAGTGGAGTGGAGTGGTGTGGAGAGGGGTGGAGTAGAGTGGAGTGGAGTGGAGTTGAGTGGAGTGGTGTGGTGAGGAGTAGATTTGAGTGGAGTGGAGTGGAGTGGAGTGGAGTGGTGTGGAGTGGAATTGAGTGGAGAGGGGTGGAGTGGAGTGGAGTGGAGTGGAGTGGAGTGGAGTGGAGTGGAGTGGAGTGGAGTGGAGTGGAGTGGAGTGGAGTGGAGTGGTGTGGAGAGGGGTGGAGTAGAGTGGGGAGGAGTGGAGTGGAGTGGAGTGGAGTGGTGTGGTGAGGAGTAGAGTGGAGCGGAGTGGAGTGGAGTAGAGTGGAGTGGAGTGGAGTGGAGTGGAGTGGAGTGGAGTGGAGTGTGTGGAGTGCAGTGGAGTGGAGTGGGGTGGAGTAGAGTGGAGTTGAGTGGAGTGGTGTGGTGTGGAGTGGAGTGGAGTGGAGTGGAGTGGAGTGGAGTGGAGTGGAGTGGAGTGGAGTGGAGTGGAGTGGAGTGGAGTGGAGTGGGGTGGAGTAGAGTGGAGTTGAGTGGAGTGGTGTGGTGAGGAGTAGAGTGGAGTGGAGTGGAGTGGAGTGGAATTGAGTGGAGTGGAGTGGAGTGGAGTGGAGTGGAGTGGAGTGGAGTGGAGTGGAGTGGTGTGGAGTGGAGTGGATTAGAGTGGAGTGGAGTGGAGTGGAGCGGAGTGGAGAGGGTTGGAGTGGAGTGGAGTGGAGTGGAGTGGAGTGGAGTGGATTAGAGTGGAGTGGAGTGGAGTGGAGAGGAGAGGAGTGGAGTGGAGTGGAGTGGAGTGGAGTGGATTAGAGTGGAGTGGAGTGGAGTGGAGAGGAGAGGAGTGGAGTGGAGTGGAGTGGAGTGGAGTGGAGTGGAGTGGAGTGGAGTGGAGTGGAGTGGAGTGGAGTGGAGTGGAGTGGGGTGGAGTTGAGTGGAGTTGAGTGGAGTGGTGTGGTGAGGAGTAGAGTGGAGTGGAGTGGAGTGGAGTGGAATTGAGTGGAGTGGAGTGGAGTGGAGTGGAGTGGTGTGGAGTGGAGTGGATTAGAGTGGAGTGGAGTGGAGTGGAGTGGAATTGAGTGGAGAGGTGTGGAGTGGAGTGGAGTGGAGTGGAGTGGAGAGGAGTGGAGTGGAGTGGAGTGGAGTGGAGTGGAGTGGAGTGGAGTGGAGTGGAGAGGAGATAAGTGGTGTGGAGTGGAGTGGAGAGGAGAGGAGTGGAGTGGAGTGGAGTGGAGTGGAGTGGTGTGGAGTGTAGTGGATTAGAGTGGAGTGGAGTGGAGTGGAGCGGAGTGGAGTGGAGTGGAGAGTGTTGGAGTGGAGTGGAGCGGAGTGGAGAGGGTTGGATTGGAGAGGGTTGGAGTGGAGAGGAGTGGAGTGGAGAGGTGTGGAGTGGAGTGGAGTGGAGTGGAGTGTAGTAAAATGGAGTGGAGTGGAATTGAGTGGAGAGGATTGGAGTGGATTGGAGTGGAGTGGAGTGGAGTGGAGTGGAGTGGAGAGGAGAGGAGTGGTGTGGAGTGGAGTGGAGTGGAGTGGAGTAAAATAGAGTGGAGTGGAATTGAGTGGAGTGGAGTGCAGAGGAGTGGAGAGGAGTGGAGAGGAGTGGAGTGGACTAAAATGGAGTGGAGTGAAAGTGAGTGGAGTGGAGTGGAGTGGAGTGGAGTTGAGTGGAGTGGAGTGGAGTGGAGTGGAGCGGAGTGGAGAGGGTTGGAGCGGAGTGGAGAGGGTTGGAGTGGTGTCGAGTGGAATTGAGTGGAGAGGGTTGGAGTAGAGTGGAGTGGAGTGGAGTAGTGTGGTGTGGAGTGGAGAGGAGTGGAGTGCTGTGGAGTGGAGAGGAGTGGAGTGGAGTGGAGTGGCGTGGAGTGGAGGGGAGTGGAGTGGAGTGGAGTGGAGTG
The DNA here is from genome assembly GCA_036925125.1 of Oreortyx pictus. Classification (NCBI taxonomy): domain Eukaryota; kingdom Metazoa; phylum Chordata; class Aves; order Galliformes; family Odontophoridae; genus Oreortyx; species Oreortyx pictus. The sequence continues at coordinate 1,534 of JAUPFR010000225.1, read as the reverse complement.
GAGTGGAGTGGAGTGGAGAGGAGTGGAGTGGAGTGGAGTGTAGTAAAATGGAGTGGAGTGGAATTGAGTGGAGAGGATTGGAGTGGAGTGGAGTGGAGTGGAGTGGAGTGGAGTGGAGTGGAGTGGAGTGGAGTGGAGTGGAGAGGAGAGGAGTGGTGTGGAGTGGAGTGGAGTGGAGAGTAGTAAAATGGAGTGGAGTGGAATTGAGTGGAGAGGATTGGAGTGGAGTGGAGTGGAGTGGAGTGGAGTGGAGTGGAGTGGAGTGGAGTGGAGTGGAGTGGAGTGGAGTGGAGAGGAGAGGGAGGTGGTGTGGAGTGGAGTGGAGTGGAGTGGAGTAAAATAGAGTGGAGTGGAATTGAGTGGAGTGGAGTGCAGAGGAGTGGAGAGGAGTGGAGAGGAGTGGAGAGGAGTGGAGTGGACTAAAATGGAGTGGAGTGAAAGTGAGTGGAGTGGAGTGGAGTGGAGTGGAGTGGAGTGGAGTGGAGTGGAGTGGAGTGGAGTGGAGTGGAGTGGAGTGGAGAGGAGTGGAGTGGGGTGGAGTTGAGTGGAGTTGAGTGGAGTGGTGTGGTGAGGAGTAGAGTGGAGTGGAGTGGAGTGGAGTGGAATTGAGTGGAGTGGAGTGGAGTGGAGTGGAGTGGTGTGGAGTGGAGTGGATTAGAGTGGAGTGGAGTGGAGTGGAGTGGAGTGGAGTGGAATTGAGTGGAGAGGTGTGGAGTGGAGTGGAGTGGAGTGGAGTGGAGTGGAGTGGAGTGGAGTGGAGTGGAGTGGAGTGGAGTGGAGTGGAGAGGAGATAAGTGGTGTTGAGTGGAGTGGAGAGGAGAGGAGTGGAGTGGAGTGGAGTGGAGTGGAGTGGAGTGGAGTGGAGTGGAGTGGAGTGGTGTGGAGTGGAGTGGATTAGAGTGGAGTGGAGTGGAGTGGAGCCGAGTGGAGTGGAGTGGAGAGTGTTGGAGTGGAGTGGAGCGGAGTGGAGAGGGTTGGATTGGAGAGGGTTGGAGTGGAGAGGAGTGGAGTGGAGAGGTGTGGAGTGGAGTGGAGTGGAGTGGAGTGTAGTAAAATGGAGTGGAGTGTAATTGAGTTGAGAGGATTGGAGTGGATTGGAGTGGAGTGGAGTGGAGTGGAGTGGAGTGGAGTGGAGTGGAGTGGAGTGGAGTGGAGAGGAGAGGAGTGGTGTAGAGTGGAGTGGAGTGGAGTGGAGTAAAATAGAGTGGAGTGGAATTGAGTGGAGTGGAGTGCAGAGGAGTGGAGAGGAGTGGAGAGGAGTGGAGAGGAGTGAAGTGGACTAAAATGGAGTGGAGTGAAAGTGATTGGAGTGGAGTGGAGTGGAGTGGAGTTGAGTGGAGTGGAGTGGAGTGGAGTGGAGCGGAGTGGAGAGGGTTGGAGCGGAGTGGAGAGGGTTGGAGTGGTGTCGAGTGGAATTGAGTGGAGAGGGTTGGAGTAGAGTGGAGTGGAGTGGAGTAGTGTGGTGTGGAGTGGAGAGGAGTGGAGTGCTGTGGAGTGGAGAGGAGTGGAGTGGAGTGGAGTGGCGTGGAGTGGA
>JAUPFR010000224.1:0-58948 GCA_036925125.1 Oreortyx pictus | reverse complement strand
TGCGTTCCCCCACGAACACGCACCCTTGCTCTTTGCATTCCCCCACGAACCCGCACGGTTCCTCCTTGCGTTCCCCCACGAACCCGCACCCTTGCTCTTTGCGTTCCCCCACGAACCCGCACCCTTGCTCTTTGCGTTCCCCCACGAACCCGCACCCTTGCTCTTTGCGTTCCCCCACGAACCCGCACCCTTGCACTTTGCGTTCCCCCACGAACCCGCACGGTTCCTCTTTGCGTTCCCCCACGAACCCGCACCCTTGCTCTTTGCGTTCCCCCACGAACCCGCACGGTTCCTCTTTGCGTTCCCCCACGAACTTGCACCCTTGCTCTTTGCGTTCCCCCACGAACCCTCACCCTTGCTCTTTGCGTTCCCCCACGAATCTGCACGGTTCCTCTTTGCGTTCCCCCACGAACCCGCACGGTTCCTCTTTGCGTTCCCCCACGAACCCGCACCCTTGCTCTTTGCGTTCCCCCACGAACCCGCACCCTTGCTCCTTGCGTTCCCCCACGAACCCGAACCCTTGCTCCTTGCGTTCCCCCACAAACCCGCACCCCTGCTCTTTGCATTCCCCCACGAAACCGCACGGTTCCTCTTTGCGTTCCCCCACGAACCCGCACCCTTGCTCTTTGCATTCCCCCACGAACCCGCACGGTTCCTCTTTGCGTTCCCCCACGAACCCGCACCCTTGCTCTTTGCGTTCCCCCACGAACCCGCACCCTTGCTCTTTGCGTTCCCCCACGAACCCGCACCCTTGCTCTTTGCGTTCCCCCACGAACCCGCACCCTTGCTCTTTGCGTTCAGCCACGAACCCGCACCCTTGCTCTTTGCGTTCCCCCACGAACCCGCACCCTTGCTCCTTGCATTCCCCCACGAACCCGCACACTTGCTCCTTGCGTTCCCCCACGAACCCGCACCCTTGCTCCTTGCGTTCCCCCACAAACCCGCACCCCTGCTCTTTGCATTCCCCCATGAAACCGCACGGTTCCTCTTTGCGTTCCCCCACGAACCCGCACGGTTCCTCTTTGCGTTCCCCTACGAACCCGCACCCTTGCTCTTTGCGTTCCCCCACGAACCCGCACCCTTGCTCTTTGCGTTCCCCAACGAACCCGCACCCTTGCTCTTTGCGTTCCCCCACGAACCCGCACGGTTCCTCTTTGCGTTCCCCCACGAACCCGCACCCTTGCTCTTTGCATTCCCCCACGAACCCGCACCCTTGCTCTTTGCGTTCCCCCACGAACACTCACCCTTGCTCTTTGCGTTCCCCCACGAACCCGCACCGTTCCTCTTTGCGTTCCCCCACGAACCCGCACCCTTGCTCTTTGCGTTCCCCCACGAACCCGCACCGTTCCTCTTTGCGTTCCCCCACGAACCCGCACCCTTGCTCTTTGCGTTCCCCCACGAACCCGCACCCTTGCTCTTTGCGTTCCCCCACGAACCCGCACCCTTGCTCTTTGCGTTCCCCCACGAAGCCGCACCCTTGCTCTTTGCGTTCCCCCACGAACCCGCACCCTTGCTCTTTGCGTTCCCCCACGAACCCGCACCGTTCCTCTTTGCGTTCCCCCACGAACCCGCACCCTTGCTCTTTGCGTTCCCCCACGAACCCGCACCCTTGCTCTTTGCGTTCCCCCACGAACCCGCACCCTTGCTCTTTGCGTTCCCCCACGACCCCGCACCCATGCTCTTTACGTTCCCCCACGAACCCGCACCCTTGCTCTTTGCGTTCCCCCACGAACCCGCACCCATGCTCTTTATGTTCCCCCACGAACCCGCACGGTTCCTCTTTGAGTTCCCCCACGAACCCGCAACGTTCCTCTTTGCGTTCCCCCACGAACCCGCACCCTTGCTCTTTGCGTTCCCCCACGAACCCGCACCCTTGCTCTTTGCATTCCCCTACGAACCCGAACCCTTGCTCTTTGCGTTCCCCCACGAACCCGCACCCTTGCTCTTTGCGTTCCCCCACGAACCCGCACCCTTGCTCTTTGCGTTCCCCCACGAACCCGCACCCTTGCTCTTTGCGTTCCCCCACGAACCCGCACCCATGCTCTTTGCGTTCCCCCACGACCCCGCACCCATGCTCTTTACGTTCCCCCACGAACCCGCACGGTTCCTCTTTGCGTTCCCCCACGAACCCGCACCCTTGCTCTTTGCATTCCCCCACGAACCCGCACGGTTCCTCTTTGCGTTCCCCCACGAACCCGCACGGTTCCTCTTTGCGTTCCCCCACGAACCCGCACCCTTGCTCTTTGCGTTCCCCCACGAACCCGCACCCTTGCTCTTTGCGTTCCCCCACGAACCCGCACGGTTCCTCTTTGCGTTCCCCCACGAACCCGCACCCTTGCTCTTTGCGTTCCCCCACGAACCCGCACCCTTGCTCTTTGCGTTCCCCCACGAACCCGCACCCTTGCTCTTTGCGTTCCCCCACGAACCCGCACCCTTGCTCTTTGCGTTCCCCCACGAACCCGCACCCTTGCTCTTTGCGTTCCCCTACGAACCCGAACCCTTGCTCTTTGTGTTCCCCCACGAACCCGCACCCTTGCTCTTTGCGTTCCCCCACGAACCCGCACCCTTGCTCTTTGCGTTCCCCCACGAACCCGCACCCTTGCTCTTTGCGTTCCCCCACGAACCCGCACCCTTGCTCTTTGCGTTCCCCCACGACCCCGCACCCATGCTCTTTACGTTCCCCCACGAACCCGCACGGTTCCTCTTTGCGTTCCCCCACGAACCCGCACCCTTGCTCTTTGCGTTCCCCCACGAACCCGCACCCTTGCTCTTTGCGTTCCCCCACGAACCCGCACCCTTGCTCTTTGCGTTCCCCCACGAACCCGCACCCTTGCTCTTTGCGTTCCCCCACGAATCTGCACGGTTCCTCTTTGCGTTCCCCCAAGAACCCGCACGGTTCCTCTTTGCGTTCCCCCACGAACCCGCACCCTTGCTCTTTGCGTTCCCCCACGAACCCGCACGGTTCCTCTTTGCGTTCCCCCACGAACCCGCACGGTTCCTCTTTGCGTTCCCCCACGAACCCGCACCCTTGCTCTTTGCGTTCCCCCACGAACCCGCACCCTTGCTCCTTGCGTTCCCCCACGAACCCGCACCCTTGCTCCTTGCGTTCCCCCACAAACCCGCACCCCTGCTCTTTGCATTCCCCCACGAAACCGCACGGTTCCTCTTTGCGTTCCCCCACGAACCCGCACGGTTCCTCTTTGCGTTCCCCCACGAACCCGCACGGTTCCTCTTTGCGTTCCCCCACGAACCCGCACGGTTCCTCTTTGCGTTCCCCCACGAACCCGCACCCTTGCTCTTTGCATTCCCCCACGAACCCGCACCCTTGCTCTTTGCGTTCCCCCACGAACCCGCACCCTTGCTCTTTGCGTTCAGCCACGAACCCGCACCCTTGCTCTTTGCGTTCCCCCACGAACCCGCACCCTTGCTCTTTGCATTCCCCCACGAACCCGCACCCTTGCTCTTTGCGTTCCCCCAGAAACCCGCACCCTTGCTCCTTGCGTTCCCCCACAAACCCGCACCCCTGCTCTTTGCATTCCCCCACGAACCCGCACGGTTCCTCTTTGCGTTCCCCCACGAACCCGCACGGTTCCTCTTTGCGTTCCCCCACGAACCCGCACCCTTGCTCTTTGCGTTCCCCCACGAACCCGCACCCTTGCTCTTTGCGTTCCCCCACGAACCCGCACCCTTGCTCTTTGCGTTCCCCCACGAACCCGCACCCTTGCTCTTTGCGTTCCCCCACGAACCCGCACCCTTGCTCTTTGCGTTCCCCCACGAACCCGCACCCTTGTTCTTTGCGTTCCCCCACGAACCCGCACCCTTGCTCTTTGCGTTCCCCCACGAACCCGCACCCTTGCTCTTTGCGTTCCCCCACGAACTTGCACGGTTCCTCTTTGCGTTCCCCCACGAACCCGCACCCTTGCTCTTTGCGTTCCCCCACGAACCCGCACGGTTCCTCTTTGCGTTCCCCCACGAACCCGCACCCTTGCTCTTTGCGTTCCCCCACGAACCCGCACGGTTCCTCTTTGCGTTCCCCCACGAACCCGCACCCTTGCTCTTAGCGTTCCCCCACGAACCCGCACCCTTGCTCTTTGCGTTCCCCCACGGACCCGCACCCTTGCTCTTTGCGTTCCCCCACGAACCCGCACCCTTGCTCTTTGCGTTCCCCCACGAACCCGCACCCTTGCTCTTTGCGTTCCCCCACGAACCCGCACCCTTGCTCTTAGCGTTCCCCCACGAACCCGCACCCTTGCTCTTTGCGTTCCCCCACGGACCCGCACCCTTGCTCTTTGCGTTCCCCCACGAACCCGCACCCTTGCTCTTTGCGTTCCCCCACGAACCCGCACCCTTGCTCTTTGCGTTCCCCCACGAACCCGCACCCTTGCTCTTTGCGTTCCCCCACGAACCCGCACCCTTGCTCTTTGCGTTCCCCCACGAACCCGCACCCTTGCTCTTTGCGTTCCCCCACGAACCCGCACCATTTCTCTTTGCGTTCCCCCACGAACCCGCACCCTTGCTCTTTGCGTTCCCCCACGAACCCGCACCCTTGCTCTTTGCGTTCCCCCACGAACCCTCACCTTTGCTCTTTGCGTTCCCCCACGAACCCGCACGGTTCCTCTTTGCGTTCCCCCACGAACCCGCACGGTTCCTCTTTGCGTTCCCCCACGAACCCGCACGGTTCCTCTTTGCGTTCCCCCACGAACCCGCACGGTTCCTCTTTGCGTTCCCCCACGAACCCGCACCCTTGCTCTTTGCGTTCCCCCACGAACCCGCACCATTGCTCTTTGCGTTCCCCCACGAACCCGCACCCTTGCTCTTTGCGTTCCCACACGAACCCGCACGGTTCCTCTTTGCGTTCCCCCACGAACCCGCACCCTTGCTCTTTGCGTTCCCCCACGAACCTGCACGGTTCCTCTTTGCGTTCCCCCACGAACCCGCACCCTTGCTCTTTGCGTTCCCCCACGAACCCGCACCCTTGCTCTTTGCGTTCCCCCACGAACCCGCACCCTTGCTCTTTGCGTTCCCCCACGAACCCGCACCCTTGCTCTTTGAGTTCCCCCACGAACCCGCACCCTTGCTCTTTGCGTTCCCCCACGAACCCGCACCCTTGCTCTTTGCGTTCCCCCACGAACCCGCACCCTTGCTCTTTGCGTTCCCCCACGAACCCGCACCGTTCCTCTTTGCATTCCCCCACGAACCCGCATGGTTCCTCTTTGCGTTCTCCCACGAACCCGCACCCTTGCTCTTTGCGTTCCCCCACGAACCCGCACGGTTCCTCTTTGCGTTCCCCCACGAACCCGCACCCTTGCTCTTTGCGTTCCCCCACGAACCCGCACGGTTCCTCTTTGCGTTCCCCCACGAACCCGCACGGTTCCTCTTTGCGTTCCCCCACGAACCCGCACCCTTGCTCTTTGCGTTCCCCCACGAACCCGCACCCTTGCTCTTTGCGTTCCCCAACGAACCCTCACCCTTGCTCTTTGCGTTCCCCCACGAACCCGCACCGTTCCTCTTTGCGTTCCCCCACGAACCCGCACCCTTGCTCTTTGCGTTCCCCCACGAACCCGCACCCTTGCTCTTTGCGTTCCCCCACGAACCCGCACGGTTCCTCTTTGCGTTCCCCCACGAACCCGCACCCTTGCTCTTTGCGTTCCCCCACGAACCCGCACCCTTGCTCTTTGCGTTCCCCCACGAACCCGCACCCTTGCTCTTTGCGTTCCCCCACGAACCTGCAGCCTTGCTCCTTGCGTTCCCCCACGATCCCGCACCCTTGCTCTTTGCGTTCCCCCATGAACCCGCACGGTTCCTCTTTGCGTTCCCCCACGAACCCGCACGGTTCCTCTTTGCGTTCCCCCACGAACCCGCACGGTTCCTCTTTGCGTTCCCCCACGAACCCGCACCCTTGCTCTTTGCGTTCCCCCACGAACCCGCACCCTTGCTCTTTGCGTTCCCCCACGAACCCGCACCCTTGCTCTTTGCGTTCCCCCACGAACCCGCACCCTTGCTCTTTGCGTTCCCCCACAATCCCGCACCCTTGCTCTTTGCGTTCCCCCACGAACCTGCAGCCTTGCTCCTTGCGTTCCCCCACGATCCCGCACCCTTGCTCCTTGCGTTCCCCCATGAACCCGCACCCTTGCTCCTTGCGTTCCCCCACGAACCCGCACACTTGCTCCTTGCGTTCCCCCACGAACCCGCACCCTTGCTCTTTGCGTTCCCCCACGAACCCGCACCCTTGCTCTTTGCGTTCCCCCACGAACCCGCACCCATGCTCTTTGCGTTCCCCCACGAACCCGCACGGTTCCTCTTTGCGTTCCCCCACGAACCCGCACCCTTGCTCTTTGCGTTCCCCCACGAACCCGCACCCTTGCTCTTTGCGATCCCCCACGAACCCGCACCCTTGCTCTTTGCGTTTCCCCACGAACCCGCACCATTGCTCTTTGCGTTCCCCCACGAACCCGCACCCTTGCTCTTTGCGTTCCCCCACGAACCCGCACCCTTGCTCTTTGCGTTCCCCCACGAACCCGCACCCTTGCTCTTTGCGTTCCCGCACGAACCCGCACCGTTCCTCTTTGCGTTCCCCCACGAACCCGCTCCCTTGCTCTTTGCGTTCCCCCACGAACCCGCACCCTTGCTCTTTGCGTTCCCCCACGAACCCGCACCCTTGCACTTTGCGTTCCCCCACGAACCCGCACCCTTGCTCTTTGCGTTCCCCCACGAACCCGCACCCTTGCTCTTTGCGTTCCCCCACGAACCCGCACGGTTTCTCTTTGCATTCCCCCACGAACCCGCACGGTTCCTCTTTGCGTTCCCCCACGAACCCGCACCCTTGCTCTTTGCGTTCCCCCACGAACCCGCACGGTTCCTCTTTGCGTTCCCCCACGAACCCGCACCCTTGCTCTTTGCGTTCCCCCACGAACCCGCACGGTTCCTCTTTGCGTACCCCCACGAACCCGCACCCTTGCTCTTTGCGTTCCCCCACGAACCCTCACCCTTGCTCTTTGCGTTCCCCCACGAATCTGCACGGTTCCTCTTTGCGTTCCCCCACGAACCCGCACGGTTCCTCTTTGCGTTCCCCCACGAACCCGCACCCTTGCTCTTTGCGTTCCCCCACGAACCCGCACCCTTGCTCCTTGCGTTCCCCCACAAACCCGCACCCCTGCTCTTTGCATTCCCCCACGAAACCGCACGGTTCCTCTTTGCGTTCCCCCACGAACCCGCACGGTTCCTCTTTGCGTTCCCCCACGAACCCGCACGGTTCCTCTTTGCGTTCCCCCACGAACCCGCCCCCTTGCTCTTTGCGTTCCCCCACGAACCCGCACCCTTGCTCTTTGCGTTCCCCCACGAACCCGCACCCTTGCTCTTTGCGTTCCCCCACGAACCCGCACCCTTGCTCTTTGCGTTCCCCCACGAACCCGCACCCTTGCTCTTTGCGTTCCCCCACGAACCCGCACCCTTGCTCCTTGCATTCCCCCACGAACCCGCACCCTTGCTCCTTGCGTTCCCCCACAAACCCGCACCCTTGCTCCTTGCGTTCCCCCACAAACCCGCACCCCGGCTCTTTGCATTCCCCCATGAAACCGCACGGTTCCTCTTTGCGTTCCCCCACGAACCCGCACGGTTCCTCTTTGCGTTCCCCTACGAACCCGCACCCTTGCTCTTTGCGTTCCCCCACGAACCCGCACCCTTGCTCTTTGCGTTCCCCCACGAACCCGCACCCTTGCTCTTTGCGTTCCCCCACGAACCCGCACGGTTCCTCTTTGCGTTCCCCCACGAACCCGCACGGTTCCTCTTTGCATTCCCCCACGAACCCGCACCCTTGCTCTTTGCGTTCCCCCACGAACACTCACCCTTGCTCTTTGCGTTCCCCCACGAACCCGCACCGTTCCTCTTTGCGTTCCCCCACGAACCCGCACCCTTGCTCTTTGCGTTCCCCCACGAACCCGCACCCTTGCTCTTTGCGTTCCCCCACGAACCCGCACCGTTCCTCTTTGCGTTCCCCCACGAACCCGCACCCTTGCTCTTTGCGTTCCCCCACGAACCCGCACCCTTTCTCTTTGCGTTCCCCCACGAACCCGCACCCTTGCTCTTTGCGTTCCCCCACGAACCCGCACCCTTGCTCTTTGCGTTCCCCCACGAACCCTCACCTTTGCTCTTTGCGTTCCCCCACGAACCCGCACGGTTCCTCTTTGCGTTCCCCCACGAACCCGCACGGTTCCTCTTTGCGTTCCCCCACGAACCCGCACGGTTCCTCTTTGCGTTCCCCCACGAACCCGCACGGTTCCTCTTTGCGTTCCCCCACGAACCCGCACCCTTGCTCTTTGCGTTCCCCCACGACCCCGCACCCATGCTCTTTACGTTCCCCCACGAACCCGCACCCTTGCTCTTTGCGTTCCCCCACGAACCCGCACCCATGCTCTTTATGTTCCCCCACGAACCCGCACGGTTCCTCTTTGAGTTCCCCCACGAACCCGCAACGTTCCTCTTTGCGTTCCCCCACGAACCCGCACCCTTGCTCTTTGCGTTCCCCCACGAACCCGCACCCTTGCTCTTTGCATTCCCCTACAAACCCGAACCCTTGCTCTTTGCGTTCCCCCACGAACCCGCACCCTTGCTCTTTGCGTTCCCCCACGAACCCGCACCCTTGCTCTTTGCATTCCCCTACGAACCCGAACCCTTGCTCTTTGTGTTCCCCCACGAACCCGCACCCTTGCTCTTTGCGTTCCCCCACGAACCCGCACCCTTGCTCTTTGCGTTCCCCCACGAACCCGCACCCTTGCTCTTTGCGTTCCCCCACGAACCCGCACCCTTGCTCTTTGCGTTCCCCCACGACCCCGCACCCATGCTCTTTACGTTCCCGCACGAACCCGCACGGTTCCTCTTTGCGTTCCCCCACGAACCCGCACCCTTGCTCTTTGCGTTCCCCCACGAAACCGCACCCTTGCTCTTTGCGTTCCCCCACGAACCCGCACGGTTCCTCTTTGCGTTCCCCCACGAACCCGCACCGTTGCTCTTTGCATTCCCCCACGAACCCGCACCCTTGCTCTTTGCGTTCCCCCACGAACCCGCACGGTTCCTCTTTGCGTTCCCCCACGAACCCGCACCCTTGCTCTTTGCGTTCCCCCACGAACCCGCACCCTTGCTCTTTGCGTTCCCCCACGAACCCGCACCCTTGCTCTTTGCGTTCCCCCACGAACCCGCACCCTTGCTCTTTGCGTTCCCCTACGAACCCGAACCCTTGCTCTTTGTGTTCCCCCACGAACCCGCACCCTTGCTCTTTGCGTTCCCCCACGAACCCGCACCCTTGCTCTTTGCGTTCCCCCACGAACCCGCACCCTTGCTCTTTGCGTTCCCGCACGAACACGCACCCTTGCTCTTTGCGTTCCCCCACGACCCCGCACCCATGCTCTTTACGTTCCCCCACGAACCCGCACGGTTCCTCTTTGCGTTCCCCCACGAACCCGCACCCTTGCTCTTTGCGTTCCCCCACGAACCCGCACCCTTGCTCTTTGCGTTCCCCCACGAACCCGCACGGGTCCTCTTTGCGTTCCCCCACGAACCCGCACCCTTGCTCTTTGCGTTCCCCCACGAATCTGCACGGTTCCTCTTTGCGTTCCCCCAAGAACCCGCACGGTTCCTCTTTGCGTTCCCCCACGAACCCGCACGGTTCCTCTTTGCGTTCCCCCACGAACCCGCACGGTTCCTCTTTGCGTTCCCCCACGAACCCGCACCCTTGCTCTTTGCGTTCCCCCACGAACCCGCACCCTTGCTCCTTGCGTTCCCCCACGAACCCGCACCCTTGCTCCTTGCGTTCCCCCACAAACCCGCACCCCTGCTCTTTGCATTCCCCCACGAAACGGCACGGTTCCTCTTTGCGTTCCCCCACGAACCCGCACGGTTCCTCTTTGCGTTCCCCCACGAACCCGCACGGTTCCTCTTTGCGTTCCCCCACGAACCCGCACCCTTGCTCTTTGCGTTCCCCCACGAACCCGCACGGTTCCTCTTTGCGTTCCCCCACGAACCCGCACGGTTCCTCTTTGCGTTCCCCCACGAACCCGCACGGTTCCTCTTTGCGTTCCCCCACGAACCCGCACGGTTCCTCTTTGCGTTCCCCCACGAACCCGCACCCTTGCTCCTTGCATTCCCCCACGAACCCGCACCCTTGCTCTTTGCGTTCCCCCAGAAACCCGCACCCTTGCTCTTTGCGTTCCCCCACGAACCCGCACCCTTGCTCTTTGCGTTCAGCCACGAACCCGCACCCTTGCTCTTTGCGTTCCCCCACGAACCCGCACCCTTGCTCCTTGCATTCCCCCACGAACCCGCACCCTTGCTCTTTGCGTTCCCCCAGAAACCCGCACCCTTGCTCCTTGCGTTCCCCCACAAACCCGCACCCCTGCTCTTTGCATTCCCCCACGAAACCGCACGGTTCCTCTTTGCGTTCCCCCACGAACCCGCACGGTTCCTCTTTGCGTTCCCCCACGAACCCGCACCCTTGCTCTTTGCGTTCCCCCACGAACCCGCACCCTTGCTCTTTGCGTTCCCCCACGAACCCGCACCCTTGCTCTTTGCGTTCCCGCACGAACCTGAACCCTTGCTCTTTGTGTTCCCCCACGAACCCGCACCCTTGCTCTTTGCGTTCCCCCACGAACCCGCACCCTTGCTCTTTGCGTTCCCCCACGAACCCGCACCCTCGCTCTTTGCGTTCCCCCACGAACCCGCACCCTTGCTCTTTGCGTTCCCCCACGACCCCGCACCCATGCTCTTTACGTTCCCCCACGAACCCGCACGGTTCCTCTTTGCGTTCCCCCACGAACCCGCACGGTTCCTCTTTGCGTTCCCCCACGAACCCGCACGGTTCCTCTTTGCGTTCCCCCACGAACCCGCACCCTTGCACTTTGCGTTCCCCCACGAACCAGCACCCTTGCTCTTTGCGTTCCCCCACGAACCAGCACCCTTGCTCTTTGCGTTCCCCCACGAACCCGCACGGTTCCTCTTTGCGTTCCCACACGAACCCGCACCCTTGCTCTTTGCGTTCCCCCACGAACCCTCACCCTTGCTCTTTGCGTTCCCCCACGAATCTGCACGGTTCCTCTTTGCGTTCCCCCACGAACCCGCACGGTTCCTCTTTGCGTTCCCCCACGAACCCGCACGGTTCCTCTTTGCGTTCCCCCACGAACCCGCACGATTCCTCTTTGCGTTCCCCCACGAACCCGCACGGTTCCTCTTTGCGTTCCCCCACGAACCCGCACGGTTCCTCTTTGCGTTCCCCCACGAACCCGCACCCTTTCTCTTTGCGTTCCCCCACGAACCCGCACCCTTGCTCTTTGCGTTCCCCCACGAACCCGCACCCTTGCTCTTTGCGTTCCCCCACGAACCCTCACCTTTGCTCTTTGCGTTCCCCCACGAACCCGCACGGTTCCTCTTTGCGTTCCCCCACGAACCCGCACGGTTCCTCTTTGCGTTCCCCCACGAACCCGCACGGTTCCTCTTTGCGTTCCCCCACGAACCCGCACGGTTCCTCTTTGCGTTCCCCCACGAACCCGCACCCTTGCTCTTTGTGTTCCCCCACGAACCCGCACCCTTGCTCTTTGCGTTCCCCCACGAACCCGCACCCTTGCTCTTTGCGTTCCCACACGAACCCGCACGGTTCCTCTTTGCGTTCCCCCACGAACCCGCACCCTTGCTCTTTGCGTTCCCCCACGAACCCGCACGGTTCCTCTTTGCGTTCCCCCACGAACCCGCACCCTTGCTCTTTGCGTTCCCCCACGAACCCTCACGGTTCCTCTTTGCGTTCCCCCACGAACCCGCACCATTGCTCTTTGCGTTCCCCCACGAACCCGCACCCTTGCTCTTTGCGTTCCCCCACGAACCCGCACCCTTGCTCTTTGCGTTCCCCCACGAACCCGCACCCTTGCTCTTTGCGTTCCCCCACGAACCCGCACCCTTGCTCTTTGCGTTCCCCCACGAACCCGCACGGTTCCTCTTTGCGTTCCCCCACGAACCCGCACGGTTCCGCTTTGCGTTCCCCCACGAACCCGCACCCTTGCTCTTTGCGTTCCCCCACGAACCCGCACCCTTGCTCTTTGCGTTCCCCCACGAACCCGCACCGTTCCTCTTTGCGTTCCCCCACGAACCCGCACCCTTGCTCTTTGCGTTCCCCCACGAACCCGCACCCTTGCTCTTTGCGTTCCCCCACGAACCCGCACCCTTGCTCTTTGCGTTCCCGCACGAACCTGAACCCTTGCTCTTTGTGTTCCCCCACGAACCCGCACCCTTGCTCTTTGCGTTCCCCCACGAACCCGCACCCTTGCTCTTTGCGTTCCCCCACGAACCCGCACCCTCGCTCTTTGCGTTCCCCCACGAACCCGCACCCTTGCTCTTTGCGTTCCCCCACGACCCCGCACCCATGCTCTTTACGTTCCCCCACGAACCCGCACGGTTCCTCTTTGCGTTCCCCCACGAACCCGCACGGTTCCTCTTTGCGTTCCCCCACGAACCCGCACGGTTCCTCTTTGCGTTCCCCCACGAACCCGCACCCTTGCACTTTGCGTTCCCCCACGAACCAGCACCCTTGCTCTTTGCGTTCCCCCACGAACCAGCACCCTTGCTCTTTGCGTTCCCCCACGAACCCGCACGGTTCCTCTTTGCGTTCCCCCACGAACCCGCACCCTTGCTCTTTGCGTTCCCCCACGAACCCTCACCCTTGCTCTTTGCGTTCCCCCACGAATCTGCACGGTTCCTCTTTGCGTTCCCCCACGAACCCGCACGGTTCCTCTTTGCGTTCCCCCACGAACCTGCACGGTTCCTCTTTGCGTTCCCCCACGAACCCGCACGGTTCCTCTTTGCGTTCCCCCACGAACCCGCACGGTTCCTCTTTGCGTTCCCCCACGAACCCGCACGGTTCCTCTTTGCGTTCCCCCACGAACCCGCACCCTTGCTCTTTGCGTTCCCCCACGAACCCGCACCCTTGCTCTTTGCGTTCCCCCACGAACCCGCACCCTTGCTCTTTGCGTTCCCCCACGAACCCGCACCCTTGCTCTTTGCGTTCCCCCACGAACCCGCACCCTTGCTCCTTGCATTCCCCCACGAACCCGCACCCTTGCTCCTTGCGTTCCCCCACAAACCCGCACCCTTGCTCCTTGCGTTCCCCCACAAACCCGCACCCCTGCTCTTTGCATTCCCCCACGAAACCGCACGGTTCCTCTTTGCGTTCCCCCACGAACCCGCACGGTTCCTCTTTGCGTTCCCCCACGAACCCGCACCCTTGCTCTTTGCGTTCCCCCACGAACCCGCACCCATGCTCTTTGCGTTCCCCCACGAACCCGCACCCTTGCTCTTTGCGTTCCCCCACGAACCCGCACCCTTGCTCTTTGCGTTCCCCCACGAACCCGCACGGTTCCTCTTTGCGTTCCCCCACGAACCCGCACCCTTGCTCTTTGCATTCCCCCACGAACCCGCACCCTTGCTCTTTGCGTTCCCCCACGAACCCGCACGGTTCCTCTTTGCGTTCCCCCACGAACCCGCACGGTTCCACTTTGCGTTCCCCCACGAACCCGTACGGTTCCTCTTTGCGTTCCGCCACGAACCCGCACGGTTCCTCTTTGCGTTCCCCCACGAACCCGCACCCTTGCTCTTTGCGTTCCCCCACGAAGCCGCACCCTTGCTCTTTGCGTTCCCCCACGAACCCGCACGGTTCCTCTTTGCGTTCCCCCACGAACCCGCACCCTTGCTCTTTGCGTTCCCCCACGAACCCGCACCGTTCCTCTTTGCGTTCCCCCACGAACCCGCACCGTTCCTCTTTGCGTTCCCCCACGAACCCGCACCCTTGCTCTTTGCGTTCCCCCACGAACCCGCACCCTTGCTCTTTGCGTTCCCCCACGAACCCGCACCCTTGCTCTTCGCGTTCCCCCACGAACCCGCACTGTTCTTCTTCGCGTTCCCCCACGAACCCGCACGGTTCCTCTTTGCGTTCCCCCATGAACCCGCACGGTTCCTCTTTGCGTTCCCCCACGAACCCGCACCCTTGCTCTTTGCGTTCCCCCACGAACCCGTACGGTTCCTCTTAGCGTTCCCACACGAACCCGCACCCTTGCTCTTTGCGTTCCCCCACGAACCCGCACCCTTGCTCTTTGCGTTCCCCCACGAACCCGCACCCTTGCTCTTTGCGTTCCCCCACGAACCCGCACCCTTGCTCTTCGCGTTCCCCCACGAACCCGCAGCCTTGCTCTTTGCGTTCCCCCACGAACCTGCGTTGTTCTTCTTCGCGTTCCTCCACAAACCCGCACGGTTCCCCTTTGCGTTCCCCCACGAACCCGCACCCTTGCTCTTTGCGTTCCCCCACGAAGCCGCACCCTTGCTCTTTGCGTTCCCCCACGAACCCGCACCGTTCCTCTTTGCGTTCCCCCACGAACCCGCACCCTTGCTCTTTGCGTTCCCCCACGAACCCGCACCCTTGCTCTTTGCGTTCCCCCACGAACCCGCACCCTTGCTCTTTGCGTTCCCCCACGAACCCGCACCCTTGCTCTTTGCGTTCCCCCACGAACCCGCACCCTTGCTCTTTGCGTTCCCCCACGAACCCGCACCCTTGCTCTTTGCGTTCCCCCACGAACCCGCACCCTTGCTCTTTGCGTTCCCCCACGAACCCGCACGGTTCCTCTTTGCGTTCCCCCACGAACCCGCACCCTTGCTCTTTGCGTTCCCCCACGAACCCGCACGGTTCCTCTTTGCGTTCCCCCACGAACCCGCACCCTTGCTCTTTGCGTTCCCCCACGAACCCGCACGGTTCCTCTTTGCGTTCCCCCACGAACCCGCACCCTAGCTCTTTGCGTTCCCCCACGAACCCGCACCCTTGCTCTTTGCGTTCCCCCACGAACCCGCACCCTTGCTCTTTGCGTTCCCCCACGAACCCGCACCCTTGCTCTTTGCGTTCCCCCACGAACCCGCACCGTTCCTCTTTGCGTTCCCCCACGAACCCGCACCGTTGCACTTTGCGTTCCCCCACGAACCCGCACGGTTCCTCTTTGCGTTCTCCCACGAACCCGCACGGTTCCTCTTTGCGTTCCCCCACGAACCCGCACCCTTGCTCTTTGCGTTCCCCCACGAACCCGCACCCTTGCTCTTTGCGTTCCCCCACGAACCCGCACTGTTCTTCTTCGCGTTCCTCCACGAACCCGCACGGTTCCTCTTTGCGTTCCCCCACGAACCCGCACGGTTCCTCTTTGCGTTCCCCCACGAACCCGCACCCTTGCTCTTTGCGTTCCCCCACGAACCCGCACGGTTCCTCTTAGCGTTCCCCCACGAACCCGCACCCTTGCTCTTTGCGTTCCCCCACGAACCCTCACCCTTGCTCTTTGCGTTCCCCCACGAACCCACACCCTTGCTCTTTGCGTTCCCCCACGAACCCGCACCCTTGCTCTTCGCGTTCCCCCACGAACCCGCACAGTTCCCCTTTGCGTTCCCCCACGAACCCGCACGGTTCCCCTTTGCGTTCCCCCACGAACCCGCACCCTTGCTCTTTGCGTTCCCCCACGAACCCGCACCCTTGCTCTTTGCGTTCCCCCACGAACCCACACCCTTGCTCTTTGCGTTCCCCCACGAACCCGCACCCTTGCTCTTCGCGTTCCCCCACGAACCCCCACCCTTGCTCTTTGCGTTCCCCCACGAACCTGCGTTGTTCTTCTTCGCGTTCCTCCACAAACCCGCACGGTTCCCCTTTGCGTTCCCCCACGAACCCGCACCCTTGCTCTTTGCGTTCCCCCACGAAGCCGCACCCTTGCTCTTTGCGTTCCCCCACGAACCCGCACCGTTCCTCTTTGCGTTCCCCCACGAACCCGCACCCTTGCTCTTTGCGTTCCCCCACGAACCCGCACCCTTGCTCTTTGCGTTCCCCCACGAACCCGCACCCTTGCTCTTTGCGTTCCCCCACGAACCCGCACCCTTGCTCTTTGCGTTCCCCCACGAACCCGCACCCTTGCTCTTTGCGTTCCCCCACGAACCCGCACCCTTGCTCTTTGCGTTCCCCCACGAACCCGCACCCTTGCTCTTTGCGTTCCCCCACGAACCCGCACCCTTGCTCTTTGCGTTCCCCCACGAACCCGCACGGTTCCTCTTTGCGTTCCCCCACGAACCCGCACCCTTGCTCTTTGCGTTCCCCCACGAACCCGCACGGTTCCTCTTTGCGTTCCCCCACGAACCCGCACCCTTGCTCTTTGCGTTCCCCCACGAACCCGCACGGTTCCTCTTTGCGTTCCCCCACGAACCCGCACCCTTGCTCTTTGCGTTCCCCCACGAACCCGCACCCTTGCTCTTTGCGTTCCCCCACGAACCCGCACCCTTGCTCTTTGCGTTCCCCCACGAACCCGCACCGTTCCTCTTTGCGTTCCCCCACGAACCCGCACCGTTGCACTTTGCGTTCCCCCACGAACCCGCACGGTTCCTCTTTGCGTTCTCCCACGAACCCGCACGGTTCCTCTTTGCGTTCCCCCACGAACCCGCACCCTTGCTCTTTGCGTTCCCCCACGAACCCGCACCCTTGCTCTTTGCGTTCCCCCACGAACCCGCACTGTTCTTCTTCGCGTTCCCCCACGAACCCGCACCCTTGCTCTTTGCGTTCCCCCACGAACCCGCACGGTTCCTCTTTGCGTTCCCCCACGAACCCGCACCCTTGCTCTTTGCGTTCCCCCACGAACCCGCACGGTTCCTCTTAGCGTTCCCCCACGAACCCGCACCCTTGCTCTTTGCGTTCCCCCACGAACCCTCACCCTTGCTCTTTGCGTTCCCCCACGAACCCACACCCTTGCTCTTTGCGTTCCCCCACGAACCCGCACCCTTGCTCTTCGCGTTCCCCCACGAACCCGCACGGTTCCCCTTTGCGTTCCCCCACGAACCCGCACGGTTCCCCTTTGCGTTCCCCCACGAACCCGCACCCTTGCTCTTTGCGTTCCCCCACGAACCCGCACCGTTCCTCTTTGCGTTCCCCCACGAACCCGCACGGTTCCTCTTTGCGTTCCCCCACGAACCCGCACGGTTCCCCTTTGCGTTCCCCCACGAACCCGCACGGTTCCCCTTTGCGTTCCCCCACGAACCCGCACCGTTCCTCTTTGCGTTCCCCCACGAACCCGCACGGTTCCCCTTTGCGTTCCCCCACGAACCCGCACGGTTCCCCTTTGCGTTCCCCCACGAACCCGCACCCTTGCTCTTCGCGTTCCCCCACGAACCCGCACCCTTGCTCTTTGCGTTCCCCCACGAACCCGCACCCTTGCTCTTTGCGTTCCCCCACGAACCCGCACCGTTCCTCTTTGCGTTCCCCCACGAACCCGCACCCTTGCTCTTTGCGTTCCCCCACGAACCCGCACCCTTGCTCTTTGCATTCCCCCACGAACCCGCACCCTTGCTCTTTGCGTTCCCCCACGAACCCGCACCCTTGCTCTTTGCGTTCCTTCACGAACCCGCACGGTTCCTCTTTGCGTTCCCCCACGAACCCGCACGGTTCCTCTTTGCGTTCCCCCACGAACCCGCACCCTTGCTCTTTGCGTTCCCCCACGAACCCGCACGGTTCCTCTTTGCGTTCCCCCACGAACCCGCACCCTTGCTCTTTGCGTTCCCCCACGAACACGCACCCTTGCTCTTTGCGTTCCCCCACGAACCCGCACCCTTGCTCTTTGCGTTCCCCCACGAACCCGCACCCTTGCTCTTTGCGTTCCCCCACGAACCCGCACCCTTGCTCTTTGCGTTCCCCCACGAACCCGCACCCTTGCACTTTGCGTTCCCCCACGAACCCGCACCCTTGCTCTTTGCGTTCCCCCACGAACCCGCACCCTTGCTCTTTGCGTTCCCCCACGAACCCGCACGGTTCCTCTTTGCGTTCCCCCACGAACCCGCACGGTTCCTCTTTGCGTTCCCCCACGAACCCGCACCCTTGCTCTTTGCGTTCCCCCACGAACCCGCACCCTTGCTCTTTGTGTTCCCCCACGAACCCGCACCCTTGCTCTTTGCGTTCCCCCACGAACCCGCACCCTTGCTCTTTGCATTCCCCCACGAACCCGCACCGTTCCTCTTTGCGTTCCCCCACGAACCTGCACGGTTCCTCTTTGCGTTCCCCCACGAACCCGCACCCTTGCTCTTCGCGTTCCCCCACGAACCCGCACCCTTGCTCTTTGCGTTCCCCCACGAACCAGCACCCTTGCTCTTTGCGTTCCCCCACGAACCCGCACCCTTGCTCTTTGCGTTCCCCCACGAACCCGCACCCTTGCTCTTTGCGTTCCCCCACGAACCCGCACCCTTGCTCTTTGCGTTCCCCCACGAACCCGCACCCTCTCTCTTTGCGTTCCCCCACGAACCCGCACCCTTGCTCTTTGCGTTCCCCCACGAACCCGAACCCTTGCTCTTTGTGTTCCCCCACGAACTCGCACCCTTGCTCTTTGCGTTCCCCCACGAACCCGCACCCTTGCTCTTTGCGTTCCCCCACGAACCCGCACCCTCGCTCTTTGCGTTCCCCCACGAATCCGCACCCTTGCTCTTTGCGTTCCCCCACGACCCCGCACCCATGCTCTTTACGTTCCCACACGAACCCGCACGGTTCCTCTTTGCGTTCCCCCACGAACCCGCACCCTTGCTCTTTGCGTTCCCCCACGAACCCGCACCCTTGCTCTTTGCGTTCCCCCACGAACCCGCACGGTTCCTCTTTGCGTTCCCCCACGAACCCGCACACTTGCTCTTTGCGTTCCCCCACGAACCCGCACCCTTGCTCTTTGCGTTCCCCCACGAACCCGCACCCTTGCTCTTTGCGTTCCCCCACGAACCCGCACCCTTGCTCTTTGCGTTCCCCCACGAACCCGCACCCTTGCTCTTTGCGTTCCCCCACGAACCCGCACGGTTCCTCTTTGCGTTCTCCCACGAACCCGCACGGTTCCTCTTTGCGTTCCCCCACGAACCCGCACGGTTCCTCTTTGCGTTCCCCCACGAACCCGCACCCTTGCTCTTTGCGTTCCCCCATGAACCCGCACCCTTGCTCTTTGCGTTCCCCCACGAACCCGCACGGTTCCTCTTTGCGTTCCCCCACGAACCCGCACCCTTGCTCTTTGCGTTCCCCCACGAACCCGCACGGTTCCTCTTTGCGTTCCCCCACGAACCCGCACCCTTGCTCTTTGCGTTCCCCCACGAACCCGCACCCTTGCTCTTTGCGTTCCCCCACGAACCCGCACCCTTGCTCTTTGCGTTCCCCCACGAACCCGCACCCTTGCTCTTTGCGTTCCCCCACGAACCCGCACGGTTCCTCTTTGCGTTCCCCCACGAACCCGCACGGTTCCTCTTTGCGTTCCCCCACGAACCCGCACCCTTGCTCTTTGCGTTCCCCCACGAACCCGCACCCTTGCTCTTTGCGTTCCCCCACGAACCCGCACCGTTCCTCTTTGCGTTCCCCCACGAACCCGCACCCTTGCTCTTTGCGTTCCCCCACGAACCCGCACCCTTGCTCTTTGCGTTCCCCCACGAACCCGCACCCTTGCTCTTTGCGTTCCCCTACGAACCCGAACCCTTGCTCTTTGCGTTCCCCCACGAACCCGCACCCTTGCTCTTTGCGTTCCCCCACGACCCCGCACCCATGCTCTTTACGTTCCCCCACGAGCCCGCACGGTTCCTCTTTGCGTTCCCCCACGAACCCGCACCCTTGCTCTTTGCGTTCCCCCACGAACCCGCACACTTGCACTTTGCGTTCCCCCACGAACCAGCACCCTTGCTCTTTGCGTTCCCCCACGAACCCGCACGGTTCCTCTTTGCGTTCCCCCACGAACCCGCACGGTTCCTCTTTGCGTTCCCCCACGAACCCGCACCCTTGCTCTTTGCGTTCCCCCACGAACCCTCACCCTTGCTCTTTGCGTTCCCCCACGAATCTGCACGGTTCCTCTTTGCGTTCCCCCACGAACCCGCACGGTTCCTCTTTGCGTTCCCCCACGAACCCGCACCCTTGCTCTTTGCGTTCCCCCATGAACCCGCACGGTTCCTCTTTGCGTTCCCCCACGAACCCGCACGGTTCCTCTTTGCGTTCCCCCACGAACCCGCACGGTTCCTCTTTGCGTTCCCCCACGAACCCGCACCCTTGCTCTTTGCGTTCCCCCACGAACCCGCACCCTTGCTCCTTGCGTTCCCCCACGAACCCGAACCCTTGCTCCTTGCGTTCCCCCACAAACCCGCACCCCTGCTCTTTGCATTCCCCCACAAAACCGCACGGTTCCTCTTTGCGTTCCCCCACAAACCCGCACCCTTGCTCTTTGCGTTCCCCCACGAACCCGCACCCTTGCTCTTTGCGTTCCCCCACGAACCCGCACCGTTCCTCTTTGCGTTCCCCCACGAACCCGCACCCTTGCTCTTTGCGTTCCCCCACGAACCCGCACCCTTGCTCTTTGCGTTCCCCCACGAACCCGCACCCTTGTTCTTTGCGTTCCCCCACTAACCCGCACCCTTGTTCTTTGCGTTCCCCCACTAACCCGCACCCTTGCTCTTTGCGTTCCCCCACGAACCCGTACGGTTCCACTTAGCGTTCCCACACGAACCCGCACCCTTGCTCTTTGCGTTCCCCCACGAACCCGCACCCTTGCTCTTTGCGTTCCCCCACGAACCCACACCCTTGCTCTTTGCGTTCCCCCACGAACCCGCACCCTTGCTCTTTGCGTTCCCCCACGAACCCGCACCCTTGTTCTTTGCGTTCCCCCACTAACCCGCACCCTTGTTCTTTGCGTTCCCCCACTAACCCGCACCCTTGCTCTTTGCGTTCCCCCACGAACCCGCACGGTTCCTCTTTGCGTTCCCCCACGAACCCGCACGGTTCCACTTTGCGTTCCCCCACGAACCCGTACGGTTCCTCTTTGCGTTCCGCCACGAACCCGCACGGTTCCTCTTTGCGTTCCCCCACGAACCCGCATGGTTCCTCTTTGCGTTCCCCCACGAAGCCGCACCCTTGCTCTTTGCGTTCCCCCACGAACCCGCACCGTTCCTCTTTGCGTTCCCCCACGAACCCGCACCGTTCCTCTTTGCGTTCCCCCACGAACCCGCACCCTTGCTCTTTGCGTTCCCCCACGAACCCGCACCGTTCCTCTTTGCGTTCCCCCACGAACCCGCACCGTTCCTCTTTGCGTTCCCCCACGAACCCGCACCCTTGCTCTTTGCGTTCCCCCACGAACCCGCACCCTTGCTCTTTGCGTTCCGCCACGAACCCGCACCCTTGCTCTTCGCGTTCCCCCACGAACCCGCACTGTTCTTCTTCGCGTTCCTCCACGAACCCGCATGGTTCCTCTTTGCGTTCCCCCACGAACCCGCACCCTTGCTCTTTGCGTTCCCCCACGAACCCGCACCCTTGCTCTTTGCGTTCCCCCACGAACCCGCACCCTTGCTCTTTGCGTTCCCCCACGAACCCGCACCCTTGCTCTTTGCGTTCCTTCACGAACCCGCACGGTTCCTCTTTGCGTTCCCCCACGAACCCGCACGGTTCCTCTTTGCGTTCCCCCACGAACCCGCACCCTTGCTCTTTGCGTTCCCCCACGAACCCGCACGGTTCCTCTTTGCGTTCCCCCACGAACCCGCACCCTTGCTCTTTGCGTTCCCCCACGAACACGCACCCTTGCTCTTTGCGTTCCCCCACGAACCCGCACCCTTGCTCTTTGCGTTCCCCCACGAACCCGCACCCTTGCTCTTTGCGTTCCCCCACGAACCCGCACCCTTGCTCTTTGCGTTCCCCCACGAACCCGCACCCTTGCTCTTTGCGTTCCCCCACGAACCCGCACCCTTGCTCTTTGCGTTCCCCCACGAACCCGCACGGTTCCTCTTTGCGTTCCCCCACGAACCCGCACGGTTCCTCTTTGCGTTCCCCCACGAACCCGCACCCTTGCTCTTTGCGTTCCCCCACGAACCCGCACCCTTGCTCTTTGTGTTCCCCCACGAACCCGCACCCTTGCTCTTTGCGTTCCCCCACGAACCCGCACCCTTGCTCTTTGCATTCCCCCACGAACCCGCACCGTTCCTCTTTGCGTTCCCCCACGAACCTGCACGGTTCCTCTTTGCGTTCCCCCACGAACCCGCACCCTTGCCCTTTGCGTTCCCCCACGAACCCGCACCCTTGCTCTTTGCGTTCCCCCACGAACCAGCACCCTTGCTCTTTGCGTTCCCCCACGAACCCGCACCCTTGCTCTTTGCGTTCCCCCACGAACCCGCACCCTTGCTCTTTGCGTTCCCCCACGAACCCGCACCCTTGCTCTTTGCGTTCCCCCACGAACCCGCACCCTCTCTCTTTGCGTTCCCCCACGAACCCGCACCCTTGCTCTTTGCGTTCCCCCACGAACCCGAACCCTTGCTCTTTGTGTTCCCCCACGAACCCGCACCCTTGCTCTTTGCGTTCCCCCACGAACCCGCACCCTTGCTCTTTGCGTTCCCCCACGAACCCGCACCCTCGCTCTTTGCGTTCCCCCACGAATCCGCACCCTTGCTCTTTGCGTTCCCCCACGACCCCGCACCCATGCTCTTTACGTTCCCACACGAACCCGCACGGTTCCTCTTTGCGTTCCCCCACGAACCCGCACCCTTGCTCTTTGCGTTCCCCCACGAACCCGCACCCTTGCTCTTTGCGTTCCCCCACGAACCCGCACGGTTCCTCTTTGCGTTCCCCCACGAACCCGCACACTTGCTCTTTGCGTTCCCCCACGAACCCGCACCCTTGCTCTTTGCGTTCCCCCACGAACCCGCACCCTTGCTCTTTGCGTTCCCCCACGAACCCGCACCCTTGCTCTTTGCGTTCCCCCACGAACCCGCACCCTTGCTCTTTGCGTTCCCCCACGAACCCGCACGGTTCCTCTTTGCGTTCTCCCACGAACCCGCACGGTTCCTCTTTGCGTTCCCCCACGAACCCGCACGGTTCCTCTTTGCGTTCCCCCACGAACCCGCACCCTTGCTCTTTGCGTTCCCCCATGAACCCGCACCCTTGCTCTTTGCGTTCCCCCACGAACCCGCACGGTTCCTCTTTGCGTTCCCCCACGAACCCGCACCCTTGCTCTTTGCGTTCCCCCACGAACCCGCACGGTTCCTCTTTGCGTTCCCCCACGAACCCGCACCCTTGCTCTTTGCGTTCCCCCACGAACCCGCACCCTTGCTCTTTGCGTTCCCCCACGAACCCGCACCCTTGCTCTTTGCGTTCCCCCACGAACCCGCACCCTTGCTCTTTGCGTTCCCCCACGAACCCGCACGGTTCCTCTTTGCGTTCCCCCACGAACCCGCACGGTTCCTCTTTGCGTTCCCCCACGAACCCGCACCCTTGCTCTTTGCGTTCCCCCACGAACCCGCACCCTTGCTCTTTGCGTTCAGCCACGAACCCGCACCGTTCCTCTTTGCGTTCCCCCACGAACCCGCACCCTTGCTCTTTGCGTTCCCCCACGAACCCGCACCCTTGCTCTTTGCGTTCCCCCACGAACCCGCACCCTTGCTCTTTGCGTTCCCCTACGAACCCGAACCCTTGCTCTTTGCGTTCCCCCACGAACCCGCACCCTTGCTCTTTGCGTTCCCCCACGACCCCGCACCCATGCTCTTTACGTTCCCCCACGAGCCCGCACGGTTCCTCTTTGCGTTCCCCCACGAACCCGCACCCTTGCTCTTTGCGTTCCCCCACGAACCCGCACCCTTGCACTTTGCGTTCCCCCACGAACCAGCACCCTTGCTCTTTGCGTTCCCCCACGAACCCGCACGGTTCCTCTTTGCGTTCCCCCACGAACCCGCACGGTTCCTCTTTGCGTTCCCCCACGAACCCGCACCCTTGCTCTTTGCGTTCCCCCACGAACCCTCACCCTTGCTCTTTGCGTTCCCCCACGAATCTGCACGGTTCCTCTTTGCGTTCCCCCACGAACCCGCACGGTTCCTCTTTGCGTTCCCCCACGAACCCGCACCCTTGCTCTTTGCGTTCCCCCATGAACCCGCACGGTTCCTCTTTGCGTTCCCCCACGAACCCGCACGGTTCCTCTTTGCGTTCCCCCACGAACCCGCACGGTTCCTCTTTGCGTTCCCCCACGAACCCGCACCCTTGCTCTTTGCGTTCCCCCACGAACCCGCACCCTTGCTCTTTGCGTTCCCCCACGAACCCGCACGGTTCCTCTTTGCGTTCCCCCACGAACCCGCACCCTTGCTCTTTGCGTTCCCCCACGAACCCGCACCCTTGCTCTTTGCGTTCCCCCACGAACCCGCACCCTTGCTCTTTGCGTTCCCCCACGAACCCGCACCCTTGCTCTTTGCGTTCCGCCACGAACCCGCACCCTTGCTCTTTGCGTTCCCCCACGAACCCGCACCCTTCCTCTTTGCGTTCCCCCACGAACCCGCACGGTTCCTCTTTGCGTTCCCCCACGAACCCGCACGGTTCCTCTTTGCGTTCCCCCACGAACCCGCACCCTTGCTCTTTGCGTTCCCCCACGAACCCGCACCCTTGCTCTTTGCGTTCCCCCACGAACCCGCACGGTTCCTCTTTGCGTTCCCCCACGAACCCGCACGGTTCCTCTTTGCGTTCCCCCACGAACCCGCACCCTTGCTCTTTGCGTTCCCGCATGAACCCGCACCCTTTCTCTTTGCGTTCCCCCACGAACCCGCACGGTTCCTCTTTGCGTTCCCCCACGAACCCGCACCCTTGCTCTTTGCGTTCCCCCACGAACCCGCACCCTTGCTCTTTGCGTTCCCCCACGAACCCGCACCCTTGCTCTTTGCGTTCCCCCACGAACCCGCACCCTTGCTCTTTGCGTTCCCCCACGAACCCGCACCCTTGCTCTTTGCGTTCCCCCACGAACCCGCACCCTTGCTCTTTGCGTTCCCCCACGAACCCGCACCCTTGCTCTTTGCGTTCCCCCACGAACCCGCACCCTTGCTCTTTGCGTTCCCCCACGAACCCGCACCGTTCCTCTTTGCGTTCCCCCACGAACCCGCACCCTTTCTCTTTGCGTTCCCCCACGAACCCGCACCGTTCCTCTTTGCGTTCCCCCACGAACACGCACCCTTGCTCTTTGCGTTCCCCCACAAACCCGCACCCTTGCTCTTTGCGTTCCCCCACGAAACCGCACCCTTGCTCTTTGCGTTCCCCCACGAACCCGCACCCTTGCTCTTTGCGTTCCCCCACGAACCCGCACGGTTCCTCTTTGCGTTCCCCCACGAACCCGCACCCTTGCTCTTTGCGTTCCCCCACGAACCCGCACCCTTGCTCTTTGCGTTCCCCCACGAACCCGCACCCTTGCACTTTGCGTTCCCCCACGAACCCGCACCCTTGCACTTTGCGTTCCCCCACGAACCCGCACCCTTGCTCTTTGCGTTCCCCCACGAACCCGCATGGTTCCTCTTTGCGTTCCCCCACGAACCCGCACGGTTCCTCTTTGCGTTCCCCCACGAACCCGCACCCTTGCTCTTTGCGTTCCCCCACGAACCCGCACCCTCGCTCTTTGCGTTCCCCCACGAACCCGCACGGTTCCTCTTTGCGTTCCCCCACGAACCCGCACCCTTCCTCTTTGCGTTCCCCCACGAACCCGCACCCTTGCTCTTTGCGTTCCCCCACGAACCCGCACCCTTGCTCTTTGCGTTCCCCCACGAACCCGCACGGTTCCTCTTTGCGTTCCCCCACGAACCCGCACGGTTCCTCTTTGCGTTCCGGCACGAACCTGCACGGTTCCTCTTTGCGTTCCCGCACGAACCCGCACGGTTCCTCTTTGCGTTCCCCCACGAACCTGCACGGTTCCTCTTTGCGTTCCCCCACGAACCT
This sequence comes from Oreortyx pictus, assembly GCA_036925125.1. Classification (NCBI taxonomy): domain Eukaryota; kingdom Metazoa; phylum Chordata; class Aves; order Galliformes; family Odontophoridae; genus Oreortyx; species Oreortyx pictus. Next base: position 33,189 of record JAUPFR010000224.1, on the reverse strand, counting down.
GCACGGTTCCTCTTTGCGTTCCCCCACGAACCCGCACGGTTCCTCTTTGCGTTCCCCCACGAACCCGCACGGTTCCTCTTTGCGTTCCCCCACGAGCCCGCACGGTTTCTCTTTGCGTTCCCCCACGAACCCGCACGGTTCCTCTTTGCGTTCCCCCACGAACCCGCACCCTTGCTCTTTGCGTTCCCCCACGAACCCGCACGGTTCCTCTTTGCGTTCCCCCACGAACCCGCACGGTTCCTCTTTGCGTTCCCCCACGAACCCGCACGGTTCCTCTTTGCGTTCCCCCACGAACCCGCACGGTTCCTCTTTGCGTTCCCCCACGAACCCGCACGGTTCCTCTTTGCGTTCCCCCACGAACCCGCACCCTTGCTCTTTGCGTTCCCCCACGAACCCGCACCCTTGCTCTTTGCGTTCCCCCACGAACCCGCACCCTTGCTCTTTGCGTTCCCCCACGAACCCGCACCCTTGCTCTTTGCGTTCCCCCACGAACCCGCACCCTTGCTCTTTGCGTTCCCCCACGAACCCGCACCCTTGCTCTTTGCGTTCCCCCACGAACCCGAACCCTTGCTCTTTGCGTTCCCCCAAGAACCCGCAGCCTTGCTCTTTGCGTTCCCCCACGAACCCGCACCCTTGCTCTTTGCGTTCCCCCACGAACCCGCACCCTTGCTCTTTGCGTTCCCCCACGAACCCGCACCCTTGCTCTTTGCGTTCCCCCACGAACCCGCACGGTTCCTCTTTGCGTTCCCCCACGAGCCCGCACGGTTTCTCTTTGCGTTCCCCCACGAACCCGCACGGTTCCTCTTTGCGTTCCCCCACGAACCCGCACCCTTGCTCTTTGCGTTCCCCCACGAACCCGCACGGTTCCTCTTTGCGTTCCCCCACGAACCCGCACAGTTCCTCTTTGCGTTCCCCCACGAACCCGCACGGTTCCTCTTTGCGTTCCCCCACGAACCCGCACGGATCCTCTTTGCGTTCCCCCACGAACCCGCACCGTTCCTCTTTGCGTTCCCCCACGAACCCGCACCCTTGCTCTTTGCGTTCCCCCACGAACCCGCACGGTTCCTCTTAGCGTTCCCCCACGAACCCGCACCGTTCCTCTTTGCGTTCCCCCACGAACCCGCACCCTTGCTCTTTGCGTTCCCCCACGAACCCGCAGCTTTGCTCTTTGCGTTCCCCCACGAACCCGCACCCTTGCTCTTTGCGTTCCCCCACGAACCCGCACCCTTGCTCTTTGCGTTCCCCCACGAACCCGCACCGTTCCTCTTTGCGTTCCCCCACGAACCCGCACCCTTGCTCTTTGCGTTCCCCCACGAACCCGCACCCTTGCTCTTTGCGTTCCCCCACGAACCCGCACGGTTCCTCTTTGCATTCCCCCACGAACCCGCACCCTTGCTCTTTGCGTTCCCCCACGAACCCGCACGGTTCCTGTTTGCGTTCCCCCACGAACCCACACCGTTCCTCTTTGCGTTCCCCCACGAACCCGCACCCTTGCTCTTTGCATTCCCCCACGAACAAGCACCCTTGCTCTTTGCGTTCCCCCACGAACCCGCACCCTTGCTCTTTGCGTTCCCCCACGAACCCGCACCCTTGCTCTTTGCGTTCCCCCACGAACCCGCACCCTTGCTCTTTGCGTTCCCCCACGAACCCGCACCCTTGCTCTTTGCGTTCCCCCACAAACCCGCACGGTTCCTCTTTGCGTTCCCCCACGAACCCGCACCCTTGCTCTTTGCGTTCCCCCACGAACCCGCACCCTTGCTCTTTGCGTTCCCCCACGAACCCGCATGGTTCCTCTTTGCGTTCCCCCACGAACCCGCATGGTTCCTCTTTGCGTTCCCCCACGAACCCGCAGGGTTCCTCTTTGCGTTCCCCCACGAACCCGCAGGGTTCCTCTTTGCGTTTCCCCACGAACCCGCACGGTTCCTCTTTGCGTTCCCCCACGAACCCGCACGGTTCCTCTTTGCGTTCCCCCACGAACCCGCACGGTTCCTCTTTGCGTTCCCCCACGAGCCCGCACGGTTCCTCTTTGCGTTCCCCCACGAACCCGCACGGTTCCTCTTTGCGTTCCCCCACGAACCCGCACGGTTCCTCTTTGCGTTCCCCCACGAACCCGCACGGTTCCTCTTTGCGTTCCCCCACGAACCCGCACGGTTCCTCTTTGCGTTCCCCCACGAACCCGCACCCTTGCTCTTTGCGTTCCCCCACGAACCCGCACCCTTGCTCTTTGCGTTCCCCCACGAACCCGCACCGTTCCTCTTTGCGTTCCCCCACGAACCCGCACCGTTCCTCTTTGCGTTCCCCCACGAACAAGCACCCTTGCTCTTTGCGTTCCCCCACGAACCCGCACGGTTCCTCTTTGCGTTCCCCCACGAACCCGCACGGTTCCTCTTTGCGTTCCCCCACGAACCCGCACGGTTCCTCTTTGCGTTCCCCCACGAACCCGCACACTTGCTCTTTGCGTTCCCCCACAAACCCGCACGGTTCCTCTTTGCGTTCCCCCACGAACCCGCACGGTTCCTCTTTGCATTCCCCCACGAACCCGCAGGGTTCCTCTTTGCGTTCCCCCACGAACCCGCACCGTTCCTCTTTGCGTTCCCCCACAAACCCGCACCGTTCCTCTTTGCGTTCCCCCACAAACCCGCACCCTTGCTCTTTGCGTTCCCCCACGAACCCGCACCCTTGCTCTTTGCGTTCCCCCACGAACCCGCGCCCTTGCTCTTTGCGTTCCCCCACGAACCCGCACCCTTGCTCTTTGCGTTCCCCCACGAACCCGCACCCTTGCTCTTTGCGTTCCCCCACGAACCCGCACCCTTGCTCTTTGCGTTCCCCCACGAACCCGCACCCTTGCTCTTTGCGTTCCCCCACGAACCCGCACCCTTGCTCTTTGCGTTCCCCCACGAACCCGCACCCTTGCTCTTTGCGTTCCCCCACGAACCCGCACCCTTGCTCTTTGCGTTCCCCCACGAACCCGCACCCTTGCTCTTTGCGTTCCCCCACGAACCCGCACCGTTCCTCTTTGCGTTCCCCCACGAACCCGCACCGTTCCTCTTTGCGTTCCCCCACGAACCCGCACGGTTCCTCTTTGCGTTCCCCCACGAACCCGCACCCTTGCTCTTTGCGTTCCCCCACGAACCCACACCCTTGCTCTTTGCATTCCCCCACGAACCCGCACCCTTGCTCTTTGCATTCCCCCACGAACCCGCACCCTTGCTCTTTGCGTTCCCCCACGAACCCGCACCCTTGCTCTTTGCATTCCCCCACGAACCCGCACCCTTGCTCTTTGCGTTCCCCCACGAACCCGCACCCTTGCTCTTTGCGTTCCCCCACGAATCCGCACGGTTCCTCTTTGCGTTCCCCCACGAACCCGCAGCCTTGCTCTTTGCGTTCCCCCACGAACCCGCACCCTTGCTCTTTGCGTTCCCCCACGAACCCGCACCCTTGCTCTTTGCGTTCCCCCACGAACCCGCACCCTTGCTCTTTGCGTTCCCCCACGAATCCACACGGTTCCTCTTTGCGTTCCCCCACGAACCCGCAGCCTTGCTCTTTGCGTTCCCCCACGAACCCGCACCCTTGCTCTTTGCGTTCCCCCACGAACCCGCACCCTTGCTCTTTGCGTTCCCCCACGAACCCGCACCGTTCCTCTTTGCGTTCCCCCACGAACCCGCACGGATCCTCTTTGCGTTCCCCCACGAACCCGCACGGTTCCTCTTTGCGTTCCCCCACGAACCCGCACCCTTGCTCTTTGCGTTCCCCCACGAACCCGCACCCTTGCTCTTTGCGTTCCCCCACGAACCCACACCCTTGCTCTTTGCGTTCCCCCACGAACCCGCACCCATGCTCTTTGCGTTCCCCCACGAACCCGCACCCTTGCTCTTTGCGTTCCCCCACGAACCCGCACCGTTGCTCTTTGCGTTCCCCCACGAACCCGCACGGTTCCTCTTTGCGTTCCCCCACGAACCCGCACCCTTGCTCTTTGCGTTCCCCCACGAACCCGCACCCTTGCTCTTTGCGTTCCCCCACGAACCCGCACCCTTGCTCTTTGCGTTCCCCCACGAACCCGCACGGTTCCTCTTTGCGTTCCCCCACGAGCCCGCACGGTTTCTCTTTGCGTTCCCCCACGAACCCGCACGGTTCCTCTTTGCGTTCCCCCACGAACCCGCACCCTTGCTCTTTGCGTTCCCCCACGAACCCGCACCCTTGCTCTTTGCGTTCCCGCATGAACCCGCACCCTTGCTCTTTGCGTTCCCCCACGAACCCGCACGGTTCCTCTTTGCGTTCCTCCACGAACCCGCACCCTTGCTCTTTGCGTTCCCCCACGAACCCGCACCCTTGCTCTTTGCGTTCCCCCACGAACCCGCACGGTTCCTCTTTGCGTTCCCCCACGAACCCGCACGGTTCCTCTTTGCGTTCCCCCACGAACCCGCACCCTTGCTCTTTGCGTTCCCGCATGAACCCGCACCCTTGCTCTTTGCGTTCCCCCACGAACCCGCACCCTTGCTCTTTGCGTTCCCCCACGAACCCGCACCCTTGCTCTTTGCGTTCCCCCACGAACCCGCACCGTTCCTCTTTGCGTTCCCCCACGAACCCGCACCCTTTCTCTTTGCGTTCCCCCACGAACCCGCACCGTTCCTCTTTGCGTTCCCCCACGAACACGCACCCTTGCTCTTTGCGTTCCCCCACGAACCCGCACCCTTGCTCTTTGCGTTCCCCCACGAACCCGCACGGTTCCTCTTTGCGTTCCCCCACGAACCCGCACCCTTGCTCTTTGCGTTCCCCCACGAACCCGCACGGTTCCTCTTTGCGTTCCCCCACGAACCCGCACCCTTGCTCTTTGCGTTCCCCCACGAACCCGCACCCTTGCTCTTTGCGTTCCCCCACGAACCCGCACCCTTGCACTTTGCGTTCCCCCACGAACCCGCACCCTTGCACTTTGCGTTCCCCCACGAACCCGCACCCTTGCTCTTTGCGTTCCCCCACGAACCCGCACGGTTCATCTTTGCGTTCCCCCACGAACCCGCACGGTTCCTCTTTGCGTTCCCCCACGAACCCGCACCCTTGCTCTTTGCGTTCCCCCACGAACCCGCACCCTCGCTCTTTGCGTTCCCCCACGAACCCGCACGGTTCCTCTTTGCGTTCCCCCACGAACCCGCACGGTTCCTCTTTGCGTTCCCCCACGAACCCGCACCCTTGCTCTTTGCGTTCCCCCACGAACCCGCACCCTTGCTCTTTGCGTTCCCCCACGAACCCGCACGGTTCCTCTTTGCGTTCCCCCACGAACCCGCACGGTTCCTCTTTGCGTTCCGCCACGAACCTGCACGGTTCCTCTTTGCGTTCCCGCACGAACCCGCACGGTTCCTCTTTGCGTTCCCCCACGAACCTGCACGGTTCCTCTTTGCGTTCCCCCACGAACCTGCACGGTTCCTCTTTGCGTTCCAACACGAACCCGCACGGTTCCTCTTTGCGTTCCCCCACGAACCCGCACGGTTCCTCTTTGCGTTCCCCCACGAGCCCGCACGGTTTCTCTTTGCGTTCCCCCACGAACCCGCACGGTTCCTCTTTGCGTTCCCCCACGAACCCGCACCCTTGCTCTTTGCGTTCCCCCACGAACCCGCACGGTTCCTCTTTGCGTTCCCCCACGAACCCGCACGGTTCCTCTTTGCGTTCCCCCACGAACCCGCACGGTTCCTCTTTGCGTTCCCCCACGAACCCGCACCCTTGCTCTTTGCGTTCCCCCACGAACCCGCACGGTTCCTCTTTGCGTTCCCCCACGAACCCGCACGGTTCCTCTTTGCGTTCCCCCACGAACCCGCACGGTTCCTCTTTGCGTTCCCCCACGAACCCGCACGGTTCCTCTTTGCGTTCCCCCACGAACCCGCACGGTTCCTCTTTGCGTTCCCCCACGAACCCGCACGGTTCCTCTTTGCGTTCCCCCACGAACCCGCACCCTTGCTCTTTGCGTTACCCCACGAACCCGCACCCTTGCTCTTTGCGTTCCCCCACGAACCCGCACCCTTGCTCTTTGCGTTTCCCCACGAACCCGCACCCTTGCTCTTTGCGTTCCCCCACGAACCCGCACCCTTGCTCTTTGCGTTCCCCCATGAACCCGCACGGTTCCTCTTTGCGTTCCCCCACGAACCCGCACCCTTGCTCTTTGCGTTCCCCCACGAACCCGCACCCTTGCTCTTTGCGTTCCCCCACGAACCCGCACCCTTGCTCTTTGCGTTCCCCCACGAACCTGCACCGTTCCTCTTTGCGTTCCCCCACGAACCCGCACGGTTCCTCTTTGCGTTCCCCCACGAACCCGCACGGTTCCTCTTTGCGTTCCCCCACGAACCCGCACAGTTCCTCTTTGCGTTCCCCCACGAACCCGCACCGTTCCTCTTTGCGTTCCCCCACGAACCCGCACCCTTGCTCTTTGCGTTACCCCACGAACCCGCACCCTAGCTCTTTGCGTTCCCCCACGACCCCGCACGGTTCCTCTTTGCGTTCCCCCACGAACCCGCACCCTTGCTCTTTGCGTTCCCCCACGAACCCGCACCCTTGCTCTTTGCTTTCCCGCATGAACCCGCACCCTTGCTCTTCGCGTTCCCCCACGAACCCGCACGGTTCCTCTTTGCGTTCCCCCACGAACCCGCACCCTTGCTCTTTGCGTTCCCCCACGAACCCGCACCCTTGCTCTTTGCATTCCCCCACGAACCCGCACCCTTGCTCTTTGCGTTCCCCCACGAACCCGCACGGTTCCTCTTTGCGTTCCCCCACGAACCCGCACGGTTCCTCTTTGCGTTCCCCCACGAACCCGCACGGTTCCTCTTTGCGTTCCCCCACGAACCCGCACCCTTGCTCTTTGCGTTTCCCCACGAACCCGCACGGTTCCTCTTTGCGTTCCCCCACGAACCCGCACCCTTGCTCTTTGCGTTCCCCCACAAACCCGCACGGTTCCTCTTTGCGTTCCCCCACGAACCCGCACCCTTGCTCTTTGCGTTCCCCCACGAACCCGCACCCTTGCTCTTTGCGTTCCCCCACGAACCCGCACCCTTGCTCTTTGCGTTCCCCCACGAACCCGCACCCTTGCTCTTTGCGTTCCCCCACGAACCCGCACCCTTCCTCTTTGCGTTCCCCCACGAACCCGCACCCTTCCTCTTTGCGTTCCCCCACGAACCCGCACGGTTCCCTTTTGCGTTCCCCCACGAACCCGCACGGTTCCTCTTTGCGTTCCCCCACGAACCCGCACCCTTGCTCTTTGCGTTCCCGCATGAACCCGCACCCTTGCTCTTTGCGTTCCCCCACGAACCCGCACCCTTGCTCTTTGCGTTCCCCCACGAACCCGCACGGTTCCTCTTTGCGTTCCCCCACGAACCCGCACGGTTCCTCTTTGCGTTCCCCCACGAACCCGCACCCTTGCTCTTTGCGTTCCCCCACGAACCCGCACGGTTCCTCTTTGCGTTCCCCCATGAACCCGCAGCTTTGCTCTTTGCGTTCCCCCACGAACCCGCACGGTTCCTCTTTGCGTTCCCCCACGAACCCGCACCCTTGCTCTTTGCGTTCCCCCACGAACCCGCACCCTTGCTCTTTGCGTTCCCCCACGAACCCGCACCCTTGCTCTTTGCGTTCCCCCACGAACCCGCACGGTTCCTCTTTGCGTTCCCCCACGAACCCGCACGGTTCCTCTTTGCGTTCCCCCACGAACCCGCACCCTTGCTCTTTGCGTTCCCGCATGAACCCGCACCCTTGCTCTTTGCGTTCCCCCACGAACCCGCACCCTTGCTCTTTGCGTTCCCCCACGAACCCGCACCGTTCCTCTTTGCATTCCCCCACGAACCCGCACCCTTGCTCTTTGCGTTCCCCCACGAACCCGCACCCTTGCTCTTTGCGTTCCCCCACGAACCCGCACGGTTCCTCTTTGCATTCCCCCACGAACCCGCACCCTTGCTCTTTGCGTTCCCCCACGAACCCGCACGGTTCCTGTTTGCGTTCCCCCACGAACCCGCACCGTTCCTCTTTGCGTTCCCCCACGAACCCGCACCCTTGCTCTTTGCGTTCCCCCACGAACCCGCACCCTTGCTCTTTGCGTTCCCCCACGAACCCGCACCCTTGCTCTTTGCGTTCCCCCATGAACCCGCACCCTTGCTCTTTGCGTTCCCCCACGAACCCGCACCCTTGCTCTTTGCGTTCCCCCACGAACCCGCACCCTTGCTCTTTGCGTTCCCCCACGAACCCGCACCCTTGCTCTTTGCGTTCCCCCACGAACCCGCACCCTTGCTCTTTGCGTTCCCCCACGAACCCGCACCCTTGCTCTTTGCGTTCCCCCACGAACCCGCACCCTTGCTCTTTGCATTCCCCCACGAACCCGCACCCTTGCTCTTTGCGTTCCCCCACGAACCCGCACCCTTGCTCTTTGCGTTCCCCCACGAACCCGCACGGTTCCTCTTTGCGTTCCCCCACGAACCCGCACCCTTGCTCTTTGCGTTCCCCCACGAACCCGCACGGTTCCTCTTTGCGTTCCCCCACGAACCCGAAACCTTGCTCTTTGCGTTCCCCCACGAACCCACACCCTTGCTCTTTGCGTTCCCCCACGAACCCGCACCCTTGCTCTTTGCATTCCCCCACGAACCCGCACCCTTGCTCTTTGCGTTCCACCACGAACCCGCACCCTTGCTCTTTGCGTTCCCCCACGAACCCGCACCCTTGCTCTTTGCGTTCCCCCACGAACCCGCACCCTTGCTCTTTGCGTTCCCCCACGAACCCGCAGCCTTGCTCTTTGCGTTCCCCCACGAACCCGCAGCCTTGCTCTTTGCGTTCCCCCACGAACCCGCACCCTTGCTCTTTGCGTTCCCCCACGAACCCGCACGGTTCCTCTTTGCGTTCCCCCACGAACCCGCACCCTTGCTCTTTGCGTTCCCCCACGAACCCGCACGGTTCCTCTTTGCGTTCCCCCACGAACCCGCACGGTTCCTCTTTGCGTTCCCCCACGAACCCGCACCCTTGCTCTTTGCGTTCCCCCACGAACCCACACCCTTGCTCTTTGCGTTCCCCCACGAACCCGCACGGTTCCTCTTTGCGTTCCCCCACGAACCCGCACCCTTGCTCTTTGCGTTCCCCCACGAACCCGCACCCTTGCTCTTTGCGTTCCCCCACGAACCCGCACCCTTGCTCTTTGCGTTCCCCCACGAACCCGCACGGTTCCTCTTTGCGTTCCCCCACGAACCCGCAGCCTTGCTCTTTGCGTTCCCCCACGAACCCGCACCCTTGCTCTTTGCGTTCCCCCACGAACCCGCACCCTTGCTCTTTGCGTTCCCCCACGAACCCGCACCCTTGCTCTTTGCGTTCCCCCACGAGCCCGCACGGTTCCTCTTTGCGTTCCCCCACGAACCCGCACCATTGCTCTTTGCGTTCCCCCACGAACCCGCACCCTTGCTCTTTGCGTTCCCCCATGAACCCGCACCCTTGCTCTTTGCGTTCCCCCACGAACCTGCACCGTTCCTCTTTGCGTTCCCCCACGAACCCGCACCCTTCCTCTTTGCGTTCCACCACGAACCCGCACGGTTCCTCTTTGCGTTCCCCCACGAACCCGCACCGTTCCTCTTTGCGTTCCCCCACGAACCCGCACCGTTCCTCTTTGCGATCCCCCACGAACCCGCACCCTTGCTCTTTGCGTTCCCCCACGAACCCGCACCCTTGCTCTTTGCGTTCCCGCATGAACCCGCACCCTTGCTCTTCGCGTTCCCCCACGAACCCGCACGGTTCCTCTTTGCGTTCCCCCACGAACCCGCACCCTTGCTCTTTGCGTTCCCCCACGAACCCGCACCCTTGCTCTTTGCATTCCCCCACGAACCCGCACCCTTGCTCTTTGCGTTCCCCCACGAACCCGCACGGTTCCTCTTTGCGTTCCCCCACGAACCCGCACGGTTCCTCTTTGCGTTCCCCCACGAACCCGCACGGTTCCTCTTTGCGTTCCCCCACGAACCCGCACCCTTCCTCTTTGCGTTTCCCCACGAACCCGCACCCTTGCTCTTTGCGTTCCCCCACGAACCCGCACCCTTGCTCTTTGCGTTCCCCCACAAACCCGCACGGTTCCTCTTTGCGTTCCCCCACGAACCCGCACCCTTGCTCTTTGCGTTCCCCCACGAACCCGCACAGTTCCTCTTTGCGTTCCCCCACGAACCCGCACCCTTGCTCTTTGCGTTCCCCCACGAACCCGCACCCTTGCTCTTTGCGTTCCCCCACGAACCCGCACCCTTGCTCTTTGCGTTCCCCCACGAACCCGCACCCTTCCTCTTTGCGTTCCCCCACGAACCCGCACGGTTCCTCTTTGCGTTCCCCCACGAACCCGCACGGTTCCCTTTTGCGTTCCCCCACGAACCCGCACGGTTCCTCTTTGCGTTCCCCCACGAACCCGCACCCTTGCTCTTTGCGTTCCCGCATGAACCCGCACCCTTGCTCTTTGCGTTCCCCCACGAACCCGCACCCTTGCTCTTTGCGTTCCCCCACGAACCCGCACGGTTCCTCTTTGCGTTCCCCCACGAACCCGCACGGTTCCTCTTTGCGTTCCCCCACGAACCCGCACCCTTGCTCTTTGCGTTCCCCCACGAACCCGCACGGTTCCACTTTGCGTTCCCCCACGAACCCGCAGCTTTGCTCTTTGCGTTCCCCCACGAACCCGCACGGTTCCTCTTTGCGTTCCCCCACGAACCCGCACCCTTGCTCTTTGCGTTCCCCCACGAACCCGCACCCTTGCTCTTTGCGTTCCCCCACGAACCCGCACCCTTGCTCTTTGCGTTCCCCCACGAACCCGCACGGTTCCTCTTTGCGTTCCCCCACGAACCCGCACGGTTCCTCTTTGCGTTCCCCCACGAACCCGCACCCTTGCTCTTTGCGTTCCCGCATGAACCCGCACCCTTGCTCTTTGCGTTCCCCCACGAACCCGCACGGTTCCTCTTTGCGTTCCCACACGAACCCGCACCCTTGCTCTTTGCGTTCCCCCACGAACCCGCACCCTTGCTCTTTGCGTTCCCCCACGAACCCGCACCCTTGCTCTTTGCGTTCCCCCACGAACCCGCACGGTTCCTCTTTGCGTTCCCCCACGAACCCGCACCGTTCCTCTTTGCATTCCCCCACGAACCCGCACCCTTGCTCTTTGCGTTCCCCCACGAACCCGCACCCTTGCTCTTTGCGTTCCCCCACGAACCCGCACGGTTCCTCTTTGCGTTCCCCCACGAACACGCACCCTTGCTCTTTGCATTCCCCCACGAACCCGCACGGTTCCTCCTTGCGTTCCCCCACGAACCCGCACCCTTGCTCTTTGCGTTCCCCCACGAACCCGCACCCTTGCTCTTTGCGTTCCCCCACGAACCCGCACCCTTGCTCTTTGCGTTCCCCCACGAACCCGCACCCTTGCACTTTGCGTTCCCCCACGAACCCGCACGGTTCCTCTTTGCGTTCCCCCACGAACCCGCACCCTTGCTCTTTGCGTTCCCCCACGAACCCGCACGGTTCCTCTTTGCGTTCCCCCACGAACTTGCACCCTTGCTCTTTGCGTTCCCCGACGAACCCTCACCCTTGCTCTTTGCGTTCCCCCACGAATCTGCACGGTTCCTCTTTGCGTTCCCCCACGAACCCGCACGGTTCCTCTTTGCGTTCCCCCACGAACCCGCACCCTTGCTCTTTGCGTTCCCCCACGAACCCGCACCCTTGCTCCTTGCGTTCCCCCACGAACCCGCACCCTTGCTCTTTGCGTTCCCCCACGAACCCGCACCCTTGCTCTTTGCGTTCCCCCACGAACCCGCACCCTTGCTCTTAGCGTTCCCCCACGAACCCGCACCCTTGCTCTTTGCGTTCCCCCACGGACCCGCACCCTTGCTCTTTGCGTTCCCCCACGAACCCGCACCCTTGCTCTTTGCGTTCCCCCACGAACCCGCACCCTTGCTCTTTGCGTTCCCCCACGAACCCGCACCCCTGCTCTTTGCATTCCCCCACGAAACCGCACGGTTCCTCTTTGCGTTCCCCCACGAACCCGCACCCTTGCTCTTTGCATTCCCCCACGAACCCGCACGGTTCCTCTTTGCGTTCCCCCACGAACCCGCACCCTTGCTCTTTGCGTTCCCCCACGAACCCGCACCCTTGCTCTTTGCGTTCCCCCACGAACCCGCACCCTTGCTCTTTGCGTTCCCCCACGAACCCGCACCCTTGCTCTTTGCGTTCAGCCACGAACCCGCACCCTTGCTCTTTGCGTTCCCCCACGAACCCGCACCCTTGCTCCTTGCATTCCCCCACGAACCCGCACACTTGCTCCTTGCGTTCCCCCACAAACCCGCACCCTTGCTCCTTGCGTTCCCCCACAAACCCGCACCCCTGCTCTTTGCATTCCCCCATGAAACCGCACGGTTCCTCTTTGCGTTCCCCCACGAACCCGCACGGTTCCTCTTTGCGTTCCCCTACGAACCCGCACCCTTGCTCTTTGCGTTCCCCCACGAACCCGCACCCTTGCTCTTTGCGTTCCCCAACGAACCCGCACCCTTGCTCTTTGCGTTCCCCCAAGAACCCGCACGGTTCCTCTTTGCGTTCCCCCACGAACCCGCACCCTTGCTCTTTGCATTCCCCCACGAACCCGCACCCTTGCTCTTTGCGTTCCCCCACGAACACTCACCCTTGCTCTTTGCGTTCCCCCACGAACCCGCACCGTTCCTCTTTGCGTTCCCCCACGAACCCGCACCCTTGCTCTTTGCGTTCCCCCACGAACCCGCACCCTTGCTCTTTGCGTTCCCCCACGAACCCGCACCGTTCCTCTTTGCGTTCCCCCACGAACCCGCACCCTTGCTCTTTGCGTTCCCCCACGAACCCGCACCCTTGCTCTTTGCGTTCCCCCACGAACCCGCACCCTTGCTCTTTGCGTTCCCCCACGAACCCGCACCCTTGCTCTTTGCGTTCCCCCACGAACCCGCACCGTTCCTCTTTGCGTTCCCCCACGAACCCGCACCCTTGCTCTTTGCGTTCCCCCACGAACCCGCACCCTTGCTCTTTGCGTTCCCCCACGAACCCGCACCCTTGCTCTTTGCGTTCCCCCACGACCCCGCACCCATGCTCTTTACGTTCCCCCACGAACCCGCACCCTTGCTCTTTGCGTTCCCCCACGAACCCGCACCCATGCTCTTTATGTTCCCCCACGAACCCGCACGGTTCCTCTTTGAGTTCCCCCACGAACCCGCAACGTTCCTCTTTGCGTTCCCCCACGAACCCGCACCCTTGCTCTTTGCGTTCCCCCACGAACCCGCACCCTTGCTCTTTGCATTCCCCTACGAACCCGAACCCTTGCTCTTTGCGTTCCCCCACGAACCCGCACCCTTGCTCTTTGCGTTCCCCCACGAACCCGCACCCTTGCTCTTTGCGTTCCCCCACGAACCCGCACCCTTGCTCTTTGCGTTCCCCCACGAACCCGCACCCATGCTCTTTGCGTTCCCCCACGACCCCGCACCCATGCTCTTTACGTTCCCCCACGAACCCGCACGGTTCCTCTTTGCGTTCCCCCACGAACCCGCACCCTTGCTCTTTGCATTCCCCCACGAACCCGCACGGTTCCTCTTTGCGTTCCCCCACGAACCCGCACGGTTCCTCTTTGCGTTCCCCCACGAACCCGCACCCTTGCTCTTTGCGTTCCCCCACGAACCCGCACCCTTGCTCTTTGCGTTCCCCCACGAACCCGCACGGTTCCTCTTTGCGTTCCCCCACGAACCCGCACCCTTGCTCTTTGCGTTCCCCCACGAACCCGCACCCTTGCTCTTTGCGTTCCCCCACGAACCCGCACCCTTGCTCTTTGCGTTCCCCCACGAACCCGCACCCTTGCTCTTTGCGTTCCCCCACGAACCCGCACCCTTGCTCTTTGCGTTCCCCTACGAACCCGAACCCTTGCTCTTTGTGTTCCCCCACGAACCCGCACCCTTGCTCTTTGCGTTCCCCCACGAACCCGCACCCTTGCTCTTTGCGTTCCCCCACGAACCCGCACCCTTGCTCTTTGCGTTCCCCCACGAACCCGCACCCTTGCTCTTTGCGTTCCCCCACGACCCCGCACCCATGCTCTTTACGTTCCCCCACGAACCCGCACGGTTCCTCTTTGCGTTCCCCCACGAACCCGCACCCTTGCTCTTTGCGTTCCCCCACGAACCCGCACCCTTGCTCTTTGCGTTCCCCCACGAACCCGCACCCTTTCTCTTTGCGTTCCCCCACGAACCCGCACCCTTGCTCTTTGCGTTCCCCCACGAATCTGCACGGTTCCTCTTTGCGTTCCCCCAAGAACCCGCACGGTTCCTCTTTGCGTTCCCCCACGAACCCGCACCCTTGCTCTTTGCGTTCCCCCACGAACCCGCACGGTTCCTCTTTGCGTTCCCCCACGAACCCGCACGGTTCCTCTTTGCGTTCCCCCACGAACCCGCACCCTTGCTCTTTGCGTTCCCCCACGAACCCGCACCCTTGCTCCTTGCGTTCCCCCACGAACCCGCACCCTTGCTCCTTGCGTTCCCCCACAAACCCGCACCCCTGCTCTTTGCATTCCCCCACGAAACCGCACGGTTCCTCTTTGCGTTCCCCCACGAACCCGCACCCTTGCTCTTTGCGTTCCCCCACGAACCCGCACCCTTGCTCTTTGCGTTCCCCCACGAACCCGCACCCTTGCTCTTTGCGTTCCCCCACGAACCCGCACCCTTGCTCTTTGCATTCCCCCACGAACCCGCACCCTTGCTCTTTGCGTTCCCCCACGAACCCGCACCCTTGCTCTTTGCGTTCAGCCACGAACCCGCACCCTTGCTCTTTGCGTTCCCCCACGAACCCGCACCCTTGCTCCTTGCATTCCCCCACGAACCCGCACCCTTGCTCTTTGCGTTCCCCCAGAAACCCGCACCCTTGCTCCTTGCGTTCCCCCACAAACCCGCACCCCTGCTCTTTGCATTCCCCCACGAACCCGCACGGTTCCTCTTTGCGTTCCCCCACGAACCCGCACGGTTCCTCTTTGCGTTCCCCCACGAACCCGCACCCTTGCTCTTTGCGTTCCCCCACGAACCCGCACCCTTGCTCTTTGCGTTCCCCCACGAACCCGCACCCTTGCTCTTTGCGTTCCCCCACGAACCCGCACCCTTGCTCTTTGCGTTCCCCCACGAACCCGCACCCTTGCTCTTTGCGTTCCCCCACGAACCCGCACCCTTGCTCTTTGCGTTCCCCCACGAACCCGCACCCTTGCTCTTTGCGTTCCCCCACGAACCCGCACCCTTGCTCTTTGCGTTCCCCCACGAACTTGCACGGTTCCTCTTTGCGTTCCCCCACGAACCCGCACCCTTGCTCTTTGCGTTCCCCCACGAACCCGCACCCTTGCTCTTTGCGTTCCCCCACGAACCCGCACCCTTGCTCTTTGCGTTCCCCCACGAACCCGCACGGTTCCTCTTTGCGTTCCCCCACGAACCCGCACCCTTGCTCTTAGCGTTCCCCCACGAACCCGCACCCTTGCTCTTTGCGTTCCCCCACGGACCCGCACCCTTGCTCTTTGCGTTCCCCCACGAACCCGCACCCTTGCTCTTTGCGTTCCCCCACGAACCCGCACCCTTGCTCTTTGCGTTCCCCCACGAACCCGCACCCTTGCTCTTAGCGTTCCCCCACGAACCCGCACCCTTGCTCTTTGCGTTCCCCCACGGACCCGCACCCTTGCTCTTTGCGTTCCCCCACGAACCCGCACCCTTGCTCTTTGCGTTCCCCCACGAACCCGCACCCTTGCTCTTTGCGTTCCCCCACGAACCCGCACCCTTGCTCTTTGCGTTCCCCCACGAACCCGCACCCTTGCTCTTTGCGTTCCCCCACGAACCCGCACCCTTGCTCTTTGCGTTCCCCCACGAACCCGCACCATTTCTCTTTGCGTTCCCCCACGAACCCGCACCCTTGCTCTTTGCGTTCCCCCACGAACCCGCACCCTTGCTCTTTGCGTTCCCCCACGAACCCTCACCTTTGCTCTTTGCGTTCCCCCACGAACCCGCACGGTTCCTCTTTGCGTTCCCCCACGAACCCGCACGGTTCCTCTTTGCGTTCCCCCACGAACCCGCACGGTTCCTCTTTGCGTTCCCCCACGAACCCGCACGGTTCCTCTTTGCGTTCCCCCACGAACCCGCACCCTTGCTCTTTGCGTTCCCCCACGAACCCGCACCCTTGCTCTTTGCGTTCCCCCACGAACCTGCACGGTTCCTCTTTGCGTTCCCCCACGAACCCGCACCCTTGCTCTTTGCGTTCCCCCACGAACCCGCACGGTTCCTCTTTGCGTTCCCCCACGAACCCGCACCCTTGCTCTTTGCGTTCCCCCACGAACCCGCACCCTTGCTCTTTGAGTTCCCCCACGAACCCGCACCCTTGCTCTTTGCGTTCCCCCACGAACCCGCACCCTTGCTCTTTGCGTTCCCCCACGAACCCGCACCCTTGCTCTTTGCGTTCCCCCACGAACCCGCACCGTTCCTCTTTGCATTCCCCCACGAACCCGCATGGTTCCTCTTTGCGTTCTCCCACGAACCCGCACGGTTCCTCTTTGCGTTCCCCCACGAACCCGCACGGTTCCTCTTTGCGTTCCCCCACGAACCCGCACCCTTGCTCTTTGCGTTCCCCCACGAACCCGCACGGTTCCTCTTTGCGTTCCCCCACGAACCCGCACGGTTCCTCTTTGCGTTCCCCCACGAACCCGCACCCTTGCTCTTTGCGTTCCCCCACGAACCCGCACCCTTGCTCTTTGCGTTCCCCAACGAACCCTCACCCTTGCTCTTTGCGTTCCCCCACGAACCCGCACCGTTCCTCTTTGCGTTCCCCCACGAACCCGCACCCTTGCTCTTTGCGTTCCCCCACGAACCCGCACCCTTGCTCTTTGCGTTCCCCCACGAACCCGCACGGTTCCTCTTTGCGTTCCCCCACGAACCCGCACCCTTGCTCTTTGCGTTCCCCCACGAACCCGCACCCTTGCTCTTTGCGTTCCCCCACGAACCCGCACCCTTGCTCTTTGCGTTCCCCCACGAACCTGCAGCCTTGCTCCTTGCGTTCCCCCACGATCCCGCACCCTTGCTCTTTGCGTTCCCCCATGAACCCGCACGGTTCCTCTTTGCGTTCCCCCACGAACCCGCACGGTTCCTCTTTGCGTTCCCCCACGAACCCGCACGGTTCCTCTTTGCGTTCCCCCACGAACCTGCACCCTTGCTCTTTGCGTTCCCCCACGAACCCGCACCCTTGCTCTTTGCGTTCCCCCACGAACCCGCACCCTTGCTCTTTGCGTTCCCCCACGAACCCGCACCCTTGCTCATTGCGTTCCCCCACAATCCCGCACCCTTGCTCTTTGCGTTCCCCCACGAACCTGCAGCCTTGCTCCTTGCGTTCCCCCACGATCCCGCACCCTTGCTCCTTGCGTTCCCCCATGAACCCGCACCCTTGCTCCTTGCGTTCCCCCACGAACCCGCACACTTGCTCCTTGCGTTCCCCCACGAACCCGCACCCTTGCTCTTTGCGTTCCCCCACGAACCCGCACCCTTGCTCTTTGCGTTCCCCCACGAACCCGCACCCATGCTCTTTGCGTTCCCCCACGAACCCGCACGGTTCCTCTTTGCGTTCCCCCACGAACCCGCACCCTTGCTCTTTGCGTTCCCCCACGAACCCGCACCCTTGCTCTTTGCGATCCCCCACGAACCCGCACCCTTGCTCTTTGCGTTTCCCCACGAACCCGCACCATTGCTCTTTGCGTTCCCCCACGAACCCGCACCCTTGCTCTTTGCGTTCCCCCACGAACCCGCAACCTTGCTCTTTGCGTTCCCCCACGAACCCGCACCCTTGCTCTTTGCGTTCCCGCACGAACCCGCACCGTTCCTCTTTGCGTTCCCCCACGAACCCGCACCCTTGCACTTTGCGTTCCCCCACGAACCCGCACCCTTGCTCTTTGCGTTCCCCCACGAACCCGCACCCTTGCTCTTTGCGTTCCCCCACGAACCCGCACGGTTTCTCTTTGCATTCCCCCACGAACCCGCACGGTTCCTCTTTGCGTTCCCCCACGAACCCGCACCCTTGCTCTTTGCGTTCCCCCACGAACCCGCACGGTTCCTCTTTGCGTTCCCCCACGAACCCGCACCCTTGCTCTTTGCGTTCCCCCACGAACCCGCACGGTTCCTCTTTGCGTACCCCCACGAACCCGCACCCTTGCTCTTTGCGTTCCCCCACGAACCCTCACCCTTGCTCTTTGCGTTCCCCCACGAATCTGCACGGTTCCTCTTTGCGTTCCCCCACGAACCCGCACGGTTCCTCTTTGCGTTCCCCCACGAACCCGCACCCTTGCTCTTTGCGTTCCCCCACGAACCCGCACCCTTGCTCCTTGCGTTCCCCCACAAACCCGCACCCCTGCTCTTTGCATTCCCCCACGAAACCGCACGGTTCCTCTTTGCGTTCCCCCACGAACCCGCACGGTTCCTCTTTGCGTTCCCCCACGAACCCGCACGGTTCCTCTTTGCGTTCCCCCACGAACCCGCCCCCTTGCTCTTTGCGTTCCCCCACGAACCCGCACCCTTGCTCTTTGCGTTCCCCCACGAACCCGCACCCTTGCTCTTTGCGTTCCCCCACGAACCCGCACCCTTGCTCTTTGCGTTCCCCCACGAACCCGCACCCTTGCTCTTTGCGTTCCCCCACGAACCCGCACCCTTGCTCCTTGCATTCCCCCACGAACCCGCACCCTTGCTCCTTGCGTTCCCCCACAAACCCGCACCCTTGCTCCTTGCGTTCCCCCACAAACCCGCACCCCGGCTCTTTGCATTCCCCCATGAAACCGCACGGTTCCTCTTTGCGTTCCCACACGAACCCGCACGGTTCCTCTTTGCGTTCCCCTACGAACCCGCACCCTTGCTCTTTGCGTTCCCCCACGAACCCGCACCCTTGCTCTTTGCGTTCCCCCACGAACCCGCACCCTTGCTCTTTGCGTTCCCCCACGAACCCGCACGGTTCCTCTTTGCGTTCCCCCACGAACCCGCACGGTTCCTCTTTGCATTCCCCCACGAACCCGCACCCTTGCTCTTTGCGTTCCCCCACGAACACTCACCCTTGCTCTTTGCGTTCCCCCACGAACCCGCACCGTTCCTCTTTGCGTTCCCCCACGAACCCGCACCCTTGCTCTTTGCGTTCCCCCACGAACCCGCACCCTTGCTCTTTGCGTTCCCCCACGAACCCGCACCGTTCCTCTTTGCGTTCCCCCACGAACCCGCACCCTTGCTCTTTGCGTTCCCCCACGAACCCGCACCCTTTCTCTTTGCGTTCCCCCACGAACCCGCACCCTTGCTCTTTGCGTTCCCCCACGAACCCGCACCCTTGCTCTTTGCGTTCCCCCACGAACCCTCACCTTTGCTCTTTGCGTTCCCCCACGAACCCGCACGGTTCCTCTTTGCGTTCCCCCACGAACCCGCACGGTTCCTCTTTGCGTTCCCCCACGAACCCGCACGGTTCCTCTTTGCGTTCCCCCACGAACCCGCACGGTTCCTCTTTGCGTTCCCCCACGAACCCGCACCCTTGCTCTTTGCGTTCCCCCACGACCCCGCACCCATGCTCTTTACGTTCCCCCACGAACCCGCACCCTTGCTCTTTGCGTTCCCCCACGAACCCGCACCCATGCTCTTTATGTTCCCCCACGAACCCGCACGGTTCCTCTTTGAGTTCCCCCACGAACCCGCAACGTTCCTCTTTGCGTTCCCCCACGAACCCGCACCCTTGCTCTTTGCGTTCCCCCACGAACCCGCACCCTTGCTCTTTGCATTCCCCTACAAACCCGAACCCTTGCTCTTTGCGTTCCCCCACGAACCCGCACCCTTGCTCTTTGCGTTCCCCCACGAACCCGCACCCTTGCTCTTTGCATTCCCCTACGAACCCGAACCCTTGCTCTTTGTGTTCCCCCACGAACCCGCACCCTTGCTCTTTGCGTTCCCCCACGAACCCGCACCCTTGCTCTTTGCGTTCCCCCACGAACCCGCACCCTTGCTCTTTGCGTTCCCCCACGAACCCGCACCCTTGCTCTTTGCGTTCCCCCACGACCCCGCACCCATGCTCTTTACGTTCCCGCACGAACCCGCACGGTTCCTCTTTGCGTTCCCCCACGAACCCGCACCCTTGCTCTTTGCGTTCCCCCACGAAACCGCACCCTTGCTCTTTGCGTTCCCCCACGAACCCGCACGGTTCCTCTTTGCGTTCCCCCACGAACCCGCACCGTTGCTCTTTGCGTTCCCCCACGAACCCGCACCCTTGCTCTTTGCGTTCCCCCACGAACCCGCACGGTTCCTCTTTGCGTTCCCCCACGAACCCGCACCCTTGCTCTTTGCGTTCCCCCACGAACCCGCACCCTTGCTCTTTGCGTTCCCCCACGAACCCGCACCCTTGCTCTTTGCGTTCCCCCACGAACCCGCACCCTTGCTCTTTGCGTTCCCCTACGAACCCGAACCCTTGCTCTTTGTGTTCCCCCACGAACCCGCACCCTTGCTCTTTGCGTTCCCCCACGAACCCGCACCCTTGCTCTTTGCGTTCCCCCACGAACCCGCACCCTTGCTCTTTGCGTTCCCGCACGAACACGCACCCTTGCTCTTTGCGTTCCCCCACGACCCCGCACCCATGCTCTTTACGTTCCCCCACGAACCCGCACGGTTCCTCTTTGCGTTCCCCCACGAACCCGCACCCTTGCTCTTTGCGTTCCCCCACGAACCCGCACCCTTGCTCTTTGCGTTCCCCCACGAACCCGCACGGTTCCTCTTTGCGTTCCCCCACGAACCCGCACCCTTGCTCTTTGCGTTCCCCCACGAATCTGCACGGTTCCTCTTTGCGTTCCCCCAAGAACCCGCACGGTTCCTCTTTGCGTTCCCCCACGAACCCGCACGGTTCCTCTTTGCGTTCCCCCACGAACCCGCACGGTTCCTCTTTGCGTTCCCCCACGAACCCGCACGGTTCCTCTTTGCGTTCCCCCACGAACCCGCACCCTTGCTCTTTGCGTTCCCCCACGAACCCGCACCCTTGCTCCTTGCGTTCCCCCACGAACCCGCACCCTTGCTCCTTGCGTTCCCCCACAAACCCGCACCCCTGCTCTTTGCATTCCCCCACGAAACGGCACGGTTCCTCTTTGCGTTCCCCCACGAACCCGCACGGTTCCTCTTTGCGTTCCCCCACGAACCCGCACGGTTCCTCTTTGCGTTCCCCCACGAACCCGCACCCTTGCTCTTTGCGTTCCCCCACGAACCCGCACCCTTGCTCTTTGCGTTCCCCCACGAACCCGCACCCTTGCTCTTTGCGTTCCCCCAGAAACCCGCACCCTTGCTCCTTGCGTTCCCCCACAAACCCGCACCCCTGCTCTTTGCATTCCCCCACGAAACCGCACGGTTCCTCTTTGCGTTCCCCCACGAACCCGCACGGTTCCTCTTTGCGTTCCCCCACGAACCCGCACCCTTGCTCTTTGCGTTCCCCCACGAACCCGCACCCTTGCTCTTTGCGTTCCCCCACGAACCCGCACCCTTGCTCTTTGCGTTCCCGCACGAACCTGAACCCTTGCTCTTTGTGTTCCCCCACGAACCCGCACCCTTGCTCTTTGCGTTCCCCCACGAACCCGCACCCTTGCTCTTTGCGTTCCCCCACGAACCCGCACCCTCGCTCTTTGCGTTCCCCCACGAACCCGCACCCTTGCTCTTTGCGTTCCCCCACGACCCCGCACCCATGCTCTTTACGTTCCCCCACGAACCCGCACGGTTCCTCTTTGCGTTCCCCCACGAACCCGCACGGTTCCTCTTTGCGTTCCCCCACGAACCCGCACGGTTCCTCTTTGCGTTCCCCCACGAACCCGCACCCTTGCACTTTGCGTTCCCCCACGAACCAGCACCCTTGCTCTTTGCGTTCCCCCACGAACCAGCACCCTTGCTCTTTGCGTTCCCCCACGAACCCGCACGGTTCCTCTTTGCGTTCCCCCACGAACCCGCACCCTTGCTCTTTGCGTTCCCCCACGAACCCTCACCCTTGCTCTTTGCGTTCCCCCACGAATCTGCACGGTTCCTCTTTGCGTTCCCCCACGAACCCGCACGGTTCCTCTTTGCGTTCCCCCACGAACCTGCACGGTTCCTCTTTGCGTTCCCCCACGAACCCGCACGGTTCCTCTTTGCGTTCCCCCACGAACCCGCACGGTTCCTGTTTGCGTTCCCCCACGAACCCGCACGGTTCCTCTTTGCGTTCCCCCACGAACCCGCACCCTTTCTCTTTGCGTTCCCCCACGAACCCGCACCCTTGCTCTTTGCGTTCCCCCACGAACCCGCACCCTTGCTCTTTGCGTTCCCCCACGAACCCTCACCTTTGCTCTTTGCGTTCCCCCACGAACCCGCACGGTTCCTCTTTGCGTTCCCCCACGAACCCGCACGGTTCCTCTTTGCGTTCCCCCACGAACCCGCACGGTTCCTCTTTGCGTTCCCCCACGAACCCGCACGGTTCCTCTTTGCGTTCCCCCACGAACCCGCACCCTTGCTCTTTGTGTTCCCCCACGAACCCGCACCCTTGCTCTTTGCGTTCCCCCACGAACCCGCACCCTTGCTCTTTGCGTTCCCACACGAACCCGCACGGTTCCTCTTTGCGTTCCCCCACGAACCCGCACCCTTGCTCTTTGCGTTCCCCCACGAACCCGCACGGTTCCTCTTTGCGTTCCCCCACGAACCCGCACCCTTGCTCTTTGCGTTCCCCCACGAACCCTCACGGTTCCTCTTTGCGTTCCCCCACGAACCCGCACCCTTGCTCTTTGCGTTCCCCCACGAACCCGCACCCTTGCTCTTTGCGTTCCCCCACGAACCCGCACCCTTGCTCTTTGCGTTCCCCCACGAACCCGCACCCTTGCTCTTTGCGTTCCCCCACGAACCCGCACCCTTGCTCTTTGCGTTCCCCCACGAACCCGCACGGTTCCTCTTTGCGTTCCCCCACGAACCCGCACGGTTCCGCTTTGCGTTCCCCCACGAACCCGCACCCTTGCTCTTTGCGTTCCCCCACGAACCCGCACCCTTGCTCTTTGCGTTCCCCCACGAACCCGCACCGTTCCTCTTTGCGTTCCCCCACGAACCCGCACCCTTGCTCTTTGCGTTCCCCCACGAACCCGCACCCTTGCTCTTTGCGTTCCCCCACGAACCCGCACCCTTGCTCTTTGCGTTCCCGCACGAACCTGAACCCTTGCTCTTTGTGTTCCCCCACGAACCCGCACCCTTGCTCTTTGCGTTCCCCCACGAACCCGCACCCTTGCTCTCTGCGTTCCCCCACGAACCCGCACCCTCGCTCTTTGCGTTCCCCCACGAACCCGCACCCTTGCTCTTTGCGTTCCCCCACGACCCCGCACCCATGCTCTTTACGTTCCCCCACGAACCCGCACGGTTCCTCTTTGCGTTCCCCCACGAACCCGCACGGTTCCTCTTTGCGTTCCCCCACGAACCCGCACGGTTCCTCTTTGCGTTCCCCCACGAACCCGCACCCTTGCACTTTGCGTTCCCCCACGAACCAGCACCCTTGCTCTTTGCGTTCCCCCACGAACCAGCACCCTTGCTCTTTGCGTTCCCCCACGAACCCGCACGGTTCCTCTTTGCGTTCCCCCACGAACCCGCACCCTTGCTCTTTGCGTTCCCCCACGAACCCTCACCCTTGCTCTTTGCGTTCCCCCACGAATCTGCACGGTTCCTCTTTGCGTTCCCCCACGAACCCGCACGGTTCCTCTTTGCGTTCCCCCACGAACCTGCACGGTTCCTCTTTGCGTTCCCCCACGAACCCGCACGGTTCCTCTTTGCGTTCCCCCACGAACCCGCACGGTTCCTCTTTGCGTTCCCCCACGAACCCGCACGGTTCCTCTTTGCGTTCCCCCACGAACCCGCACCCTTGCTCTTTGCGTTCCCCCACGAACCCGCACCCTTGCTCTTTGCGTTCCCCCACGAACCCGCACCCTTGCTCTTTGCGTTCCCCCACGAACCCGCACCCTTGCTCTTTGCGTTCCCCCACGAACCCGCACGGTTCCTCTTTGCGTTCCCCCACGAACCCGCACCGTTCCTCTTTGCGTTCCCCCACGAACCCTCACCTTTGCTCTTTGCGTTCCCCCACGAACCCGCACGGTTCCTCTTTGCGTTCCCCCACGAACCCGCACGGTTCCTCTTTGCGTTCCCCCACGAACCCGCACCCTTGCTCTTTGCGTTCCCCCACGAACCCGCACCCTTGCTCTTTGCGTTCCCCCACGAACCCGCACCCTTGCTCCTTGCATTCCCCCACGAACCCGCACCCTTGCTCCTTGCGTTCCCCCACAAACCCGCACCCTTGCTCCTTGCGTTCCCCCACAAACCCGCACCCCTGCTCTTTGCATTCCCCCACGAAACCGCACGGTTCCTCTTTGCGTTCCCCCACGAACCCGCACGGTTCCTCTTTGCGTTCCCCCACGAACCCGCACCCTTGCTCTTTGCGTTCCCCCACGAACCCGCACCCTTGCTCTTTGCGTTCCCCCACGAACCCGCACCCTTGCTCTTTGCGTTCCCCCACGAACCCGCACCCTTGCTCTTTGCGTTCCCCCACGAACCCGCACGGTTCCTCTTTGCGTTCCCCCACGAACCCGCACCCTTGCTCTTTGCATTCCCCCACGAACCCGCACCCTTGCTCTTTGCGTTCCCCCACGAACCCGCACGGTTCCTCTTTGCGTTCCCCCACGAACCCGCACGGTTCCACTTTGCGTTCCCCCACGAACCCGTACGGTTCCTCTTTGCGTTCCGCCACGAACCCGCACGGTTCCTCTTTGCGTTCCCCCACGAACCCGCACGGTTCCTCTTTGCGTTCCCCCACGAAGCCGCACCCTTGCTCTTTGCGTTCCCCCACGAACCCGCACGGTTCCTCTTTGCGTTCCCCCACGAACCCGCACCCTTGCTCTTTGCGTTCCCCCACGAACCCGCACCGTTCCTCTTTGCGTTCCCCCACGAACCCGCACCGTTCCTCTTTGCGTTCCCCCACGAACCCGCACCCTTGCTCTTTGCGTTCCCCCACGAACCCGCACCCTTGCTCTTTGCGTTCCCCCACGAACCCGCACCCTTGCTCTTCGCGTTCCCCCACGAACCCGCACTGTTCTTCTTCGCGTTCCCCCACGAACCCGCACGGTTCCTCTTTGCGTTCCCCCACGAACCCGCACGGTTCCTCTTTGCGTTCCCCCACGAACCCGCACCCTTGCTCTTTGCGTTCCCCCACGAACCCGTACGGTTCCTCTTAGCGTTCCCACACGAACCCGCACCCTTGCTCTTTGCGTTCCCCCACGAACCCGCACCCTTGCTCTTTGCGTTCCCCCACGAACCCGCACCCTTGCTCTTTGCGTTCCCCCACGAACCCGCACCCTTGCTCTTCGCGTTCCCCCACGAACCCGCACCCTTGCTCTTCGCGTTCCCCCACGAACCCGCACCCTTGCTCTTTGCGTTCCCCCACGAACCTGCGTTGTTCTTCTTCGCGTTCCTCCACAAACCCGCAGGGTTCCCCTTTGCGTTCCCCCACGAACCCGTACCCTTGCTCTTTGCGTTCCCCCACGAAGCCGCACCCTTGCTCTTTGCGTTCCCCCACGAACCCGCACCGTTCCACTTTGCGTTCCCCCACGAACCCGCACCCTTGCTCTTTGCGTTCCCCCACGAACCCGCACCCTTGCTCTTTGCGTTCCCCCACGAACCCGCACCCTTGCTCTTTGCGTTCCCCCACGAACCCGCACCCTTGCTCTTTGCGTTCCCCCACGAACCCGCACCCTTGCTCTTTGCGTTCCCCCACGAACCCGCACCCTTGCTCTTTGCGTTCCCCCACGAACCCGCACCCTTGCTCTTTGCGTTCCCCCACGAACCCGCACCCTTGCTCTTTGCGTTCCCCCACGAACCCGCACTGTTCTTCTTCGCGTTCCTCCACGAACCCGCACGGTTCCTCTTTGCGTTCCCCCACGAACCCGCACCCTTGCTCTTTGCGTTCCCCCACGAACCCGCACCCTTGCTCTTTGCGTTCCCCCACGAACCCGCACCCTTGCTCTTTGCGTTCCCCCACGAACCCGCACCCTTGCTCTTTGCATTCCCCCACGAACCCGCACCCTTACTCTTTGCGTTCCCCCACGAATCCGCACCCTTCCTCTTTGCGTTCCCCCACGAACCCGCACCCTTGCTCTTTGCGTTCTCCCACGAACCCGCACTCTTGCTCGTTGCGTTCCCCCACGAACCCGCACCCTTGCTCGTTGCGTTCCCCCACGAACCTGCACCGTTCCTCTTTGCGTTCCCCCACGAACACGCACCCTTGCTCTTTGCGTTCCCCCACGAACCCGCACCCTTGCTCTTTGCATTCCCCCACGAACCCGCACGGTTCCTCTTTGGGTTCCCCCACGAACCCGCACGGTTCCTCTTTGCGTTCCCCCACGAACCCGCACGGTTCCTCTTTGCGTTCCCCCACGAACCCGCACCCTTGCTCTTTGCGTTCCCCCACGAACCCGCACCCTAGCTCTTTGCGTTCCCCCACGAACACGCACCCTTGCTCTTTGCGTTCCCCCACGAACCCGCACCCTTGCTCTTTGCATTCCCCCACGAACCCGCACGGTTCCTCTTTGCGTTCCCCCACGAACCCGCACGGTTCCTCTTTGCGTTCCCCCACGAACCCGCACGGTTCCTCTTTGCGTTCCCCCACGAACCCGCACCCTTGCTCTTTGCGTTCCCCCACGAACCCGCACCCTAGCTCTTTGCGTTCCCCCACGAACCCGCACCCTTGCTCTTTGCGTTCCCCCACGAACCCGCACCCTTGCTCTTTGCGTTCCCCCACGAACCCGCACCCTTGCTCTTTGCGTTCCCCCACGAA
This sequence comes from Oreortyx pictus, assembly GCA_036925125.1. Lineage (NCBI taxonomy): Eukaryota > Metazoa > Chordata > Aves > Galliformes > Odontophoridae > Oreortyx > Oreortyx pictus. The sequence continues at coordinate 6,330 of JAUPFR010000224.1, read as the reverse complement.
CCCGCACCGTTCCTCTTTGCGTTCCCCCACGAACCCGCACCCTTGCACTTTGCGTTCCCCCACGAACCCGCACGGTTCCTCTTTGCGTTCCCCCACGAACCCGCACCCTTGCTCTTTGCGTTCCCCCACGAACCCGCACCCTTGCTCTTTGCGTTCCCCCACGAACCCGCACTGTTCTTCTTCGCGTTCCTCCACGAACCCGCACGGTTCCTCTTTGCGTTCCCCCACGAACCCGCACCCTTGCTCTTTGCGTTCCCCCACGAACCCGCACTGTTCTTCTTCGCGTTCCTCCACGAACCCGCACGGTTCCTCTTAGCGTTCCCCCACGAACCCGCACCCTTGCTCTTTGCGTTCCCCCACGAACCCTCACCCTTGCTCTTTGCGTTCCCCCACGAACCCACACCCTTGCTCTTTGCGTTCCCCCACGAACCCGCACCCTTGCTCTTCGCGTTCCCCCACGAACCCGCACTGTTCTTCTTCGCGTTCCTCCACGAACCCGCACGGTTCCCCTTTGCGTTCCCCCACGAACCCGCACCCTTGCTCTTTGCGTTCCCCCACGAACCCGCAACCTTGCTCTTTGCGTTCCCCCACGAACCCGCACCGTTCCTCTTTGCGTTCCCCCACGAACCCGCACCGTTCCTCTTTGCGTTCCCCCACGAACCCGCACCCTTGCTCTTTGCGTTCCCCCACGAACCCGCACCCTTGCTCTTTGCGTTCCCCCACGAACCCGCACCCTTCCTCTTTGCGTTCCCCCACGAACCCGCACGGTTCCTCTTTGCGTTCCCCCACGAACCCGCACGGTTCCTCTTTGCGTTCCCCCACGAACCCGCACGGTTCCTCTTTGCGTTCCCCCACGAACCCGCACCCTTGCTCTTTGCGTTCCCCCACGAACCCGCACGGTTCCTCTTTGCGTTCCCCCACGAACCCGCAGCTTTGCTCTTTGCGTTCCCCCACGAACCCGCACGGTTCCTCTTTGCGTTCCCCCACGAACCCGCACCCTTGCTCTTTGCGTTCCCCCACGAACCCGCACCGTTCCTCTTTGCGTTCCCCCACGAACCCGCACGGTTCCTCTTTGCGTTCCCCCACGAACCCGCACGGTTCCTCTTTGCGTTCCCCCACGAACCCGCACCGTTCCTCTTTGCGTTCCCCCACGAACCCGCACCCTTGCTCTTTGCGTTCCCCCACGAACCCGCACCCTTGCTCTTTGCGTTCCCCCACGAACCCGCACCCTTGCTCTTTGCGTTCCCCCACGAACCCGCACCCTTGCTCTTTGCGTTCCCCCACGAACCCGCACCCTTGCTCTTTGCGTTCCCCCACGAACCCGAACCCTTGCTCTTTGCGTTCCCCCACGAACCCGCACCCTTGCTCTTTGCGTTCCCCCACGAACCCGCACCCTTGCTCTTTGCGTTCCTCCACGAACCCGCACGGTTCCTCTTTGCGTTCCCCCACGAACCCGCACACTTGCTCTTTGCGTTCCCCCACAAACCCGCACGGTTCCTCTTTGCGTTCCCCCACGAACCCGCACGGTTCCTCTTTGCGTTCCCCCACGAACCCGCACCCTTGCTCTTTGCGTTCCCCCACGAACCCGCACCCTTGCTCTTTGCGTTCCCCCACGAACCCGCACCCTTGCTCTTTGCGTTCCCCCACGAACCCGCACCGCTCCTCTTTGCGTTCCCCCACGAACCCGCAAGGTTCCTCTTTGCGTTCCCCCACGAACCCGCACCCTTGCTCTTTGCGTTCCCCCACGAACCCGCACGGTTCCTCTTAGTGTTCCCCCACGAACCCGCACCCTTGCTCTTTGCGTTCCCCCACGAACCCACACCCTTGCTCTTTGCGTTTCCCCACGAACCCTCACCCTTGCACTTTACGTTCCCCCACGAACCCACACCCTTGCTCTTTGCGTTCCCCCACGAACCCGCACCCTTGCTCTTCGCGTTCCCCCACGAACCCGCACTGTTCATCTTCGCGTTCCTCCACGAACCCGCACGGTTCCCCTTTGCGTTCCCCCACGAACCCGCACCCTTGCTCTTTGCGTTCCCCCACGAACCCGCACCCTTGCTCTTTGCGTTCCCCCACGAACCCGCACCGTTCCTCTTTGCGTTCCCCCACGAACCCGCACCCTTGCTCTTTGCGTTCCCCCACGAACCCGCACCGTTCCTCTTTGCGTTCCCCCACGAACCCGCACCCTTGCTCTTTGCGTTCCCCCACGAACCCGCACCCTTGCTCTTTGCGTTCCCCCACGAACCCGCACCCTTGCTCTTTGCGTTCCCCCACGAACCCGCACCCTTGCTCTTTGCGTTCCCCCACGAACCCGCACCCTTGCTCTTTGCGTTCCCCCACGAACCCGCACGGTTCCTCTTTGCGTTCCCCCACGAACCCGCACGGTTCCTCTTTGCGTTCCCCCACGAACCCGCACCCTTGCTCTTTGCGTTTCCCCACGAACCCGCACGGTTCCTCTTTGCGTTCCCCCACGAACTCGCACCCTTGCTCTTTGCGTTCCCCCACGAACCCGCACCCTTGCTCTTTGCGTTCCCCCACGAACCCGCACCCTTGCTCTTTGCGTTCCCCCACGAACCCGCACCGCTCCTCTTTGCGTTCCCCCACGAACCCGCAAGGTTCCTCTTTGCGTTCCCCCACGAACCCGCACCCTTGCTCTTTGCGTTCCCCCACGAGCCCGCACGGTTCCTCTTTGCGTTCCCCCACGAACCCGCACGGTTCCTCTTTGCGTTCCCCCACGAACCCACACCCTTGCTCTTTGCGTTCCACCACGAACCCGCACCGTTCCTCTTTGCGTTCCCCCACGAACCCGCACCCTTGCTCTTTGCGTTCCCCCACGAACCCGCACCCTTGCTGTTTGCGTTCCCCCACGAACCCGCACCCTTGCTCTTTGCGTTCCCCCACGAACCCGCACTGTTCTTCTTCGCGTTCCTCCACGAACCCGCACGGTTCCTCTTTGCGTTCCCCCACGAACCCGCACGGTTCCTCTTTGCGTTCCCCCACGAACCCGCACCCTTGCTCTTTGCGTTCCCCCACGAACCCGTACGGTTCCTCTTAGCGTTCCCACACGAACCCGCACTCTTGCTCTTTGCGTTCCCCCACGAACCCGCACCATTGCTCTTTGCGTTCCCCCACGAACCCACACCCTTGCTCTTTGCGTTCCCCCACGAACCCGCACCCTTGCTCTTCGCGTTCCCCCACGAACCCGCACCCTTGCTCTTCGCGTTCCCCCACAAACCCGCACCCTTGCTCTTTGCGTTCCCCCACGAACCTGCGTTGTTCTTCTTCGCGTTCCTCCACAAACCCGCAGGGTTCCCCTTTGCGTTCCCCCACGAACCCGTACCCTTGCTCTTTGCGTTCCCCCACGAAGCCGCACCTTTGCTCTTTGCGTTCCCCCACGAACCCGCACCGTTCCACTTTGCGTTCCCCCACGAACCCGCACCCTTGCTCTTTGCGTTCCCCCACGAACCCGCACCCTTGCTCTTTGCGTTCCCCCACGAACCCGCACCCTTGCTCTTTGCGTTCCCCCACGAACCCGCACCCTTGCTCTTTGCGTTCCCCCACGAACCCGCACCCTTGCTCTTTGCGTTCCCCCACGAACCCGCACCCTTGCTCTTTGCGTTCCCCCACGAACCCGCACCCTTGCTCTTTGCGTTCCCCCACGAACCCGCACCCTTGCTCTTTGCGTTCCCCCACGAACCCGCACCCTTGCTCTTTGCGTTCCCCCACGAACCCGCACGGTTCCTCTTTGCGTTCCCCCACGAACCCGCACCCTTACTCTTTGCGTTCCCCCACGAATCCGCACCCTTCCTCTTTGCGTTCCCCCACGAACCCGCACCCTTGCTCTTTGCGTTCCCCCACGAACCCGCACCCTTGCTCGTTGCGTTCCCCCACGAACCCGCACCCTAGCTCTTTGCGTTCCCCCACGAACCCGCACCCTTGCTCTTTGCGTTCCCCCACGAACCCGCACCCTTGCTCTTTGCGTTCCCCCACGAACCCGCACCCTTGCTCTTTGCGTTCCCCCACGAACCCGCACCGTTCCTCTTTGCGTTCCCCCACGAACCCGCACCCTTGCACTTTGCGTTCCCCCACGAACCCGCACGGTTCCTCTTTGCGTTCCCCCACGAACCCGCACCCTTGCTCTTTGCGTTCCCCCACGAACCCGCACCCTTGCTCTTTGCGTTCCCCCACGAACCCGCACTGTTCTTCTTCGCGTTCCTCCACGAACCCGCACGGTTCCTCTTTGCGTTCCCCCACGAACCCGCACCCTTGCTCTTTGCGTTCCCCCACGAACCCGCACTGTTCTTCTTCGCGTTCCTCCACGAACCCGCACAGTTCCTCTTAGCGTTCCCCCACGAACCCGCACCCTTGCTCTTTGCGTTCCCCCACGAACCCTCACCCTTGCTCTTTGCGTTCCCCCACGAACCCACACCCTTGCTCTTTGCGTTCCCCCACGAACCCGCACCCTTGCTCTTCGCGTTCCCCCACGAACCCGCACTGTTCTTCTTCGCGTTCCTCCACGAACCCGCACGGTTCCCCTTTGCGTTCCCCCACGAACCCGCACCCTTGCTCTTTGCGTTCCCCCACGAACCCGCAACCTTGCTCTTTGCGTTCCCCCACGAACCCGCACCGTTCCTCTTTGCGTTCCCCCACGAACCCGCACCGTTCCTCTTTGCGTTCCCCCACGAACCCGCACCCTTGCTCTTTGCGTTCCCCCACGAACCCGCACCCTTGCTCTTTGCGTTCCCCCACGAACCCGCACCCTTCCTCTTTGCGTTCCCCCACGAACCCGCACGGTTCCTCTTTGCGTTCCCCCACGAACCCGCACGGTTCCTCTTTGCGTTCCCCCACGAACCCGCACGGTTCCTCTTTGCGTTCCCCCACGAACCCGCACCCTTGCTCTTTGCGTTCCCCCACGAACCCGCACGGTTCCTCTTTGCGTTCCCCCACGAACCCGCAGCTTTGCTCTTTGCGTTCCCCCACGAACCCGCACGGTTCCTCTTTGCGTTCCCCCACGAACCCGCACCCTTGCTCTTTGCGTTCCCCCACGAACCCGCACCTTTGCTCTTTGCGTTCCCCCACGAACCCGCACCCTTGCTCTTTGCGTTCCCCCACGAACCCGCACGGTTCCTCTTTGCGTTCCCCCACGAACCCGCACGGTTCCTCTTTGCGTTCCCCCACGAACCCGCACCCTTGCTCTTTGCGTTCCCGCATGAACCCGCACGGTTCCTCTTTGCGTTCCCCCACGAACCCGCACGGTTCCTCTTTGCGTTCCCCCACGAACCCGCACCCTTGCTCTTTGCGTTCCCCCACGAACCCGCACCCTTGCTCTTTGCGTTCCCCCACGAACCCGCACGGTTCCTCTTTGCGTTCCCCCACGAACCCGCACCCTTGCTCTTTGCGTTCCCCCACGAACCCGCACGGTTCCTCTTTGCGTTCCCCCACGAACCCGCACCCTTGCTCTTTGCGTTCCCCCACGAACCCGCACCCTTGCTCTTTGCGTTCCCCCACGAACCCGCACCCTTGCACTTTGCGTTCCCCCACGAACCCGCACCCTTGCACTTTGCGTTCCCCCACGAACCCGCACCCTTGCTCTTTGCGTTCCCCCACGAACCCGCACGGTTCCTCTTTGCGTTCCCCCACGAACCCGCACGGTTCCTCTTTGCGTTCCCCCACGAACCCGCACCCTTGCTCTTTGCGTTCCCCCACGAACCCGCACCCTCGCTCTTTGCGTTCCCCCACGAACCCGCACGGTTCCTCTTTGCGTTCCCCCACGAACCCGCACGGTTCCTCTTTGCGTTCCCCCATGAACCCGCACCCTTGCTCTTTGCGTTCCCCCACGAACCCGCACCCTTGCTCTTTGCGTTCCCCCACGAACCTGCACCCTTGCTCTTTGCGTTCCCCCACGAACCCGCACGGTTCCTCTTTGCGTTCCCCCACGAACCCGCACGGTTCCTCTTTGCGTTCCCCCACGAACACGCACCCTTGCTCTTTTCGTTCACCCACGAACACGCACCCTTGCTCTTTGCGTTCCCCCACGAACACGCACCCTTGCTCTTTGCATTCCCCCACGAACCCGCACCCTTGCTCTTTGCGTTCCCCCACGAACCCGCACGGTTCCTCTTTGCGTTCCCCCACGAACCCGCACGGTTCCTCTTTGCGTTCCCCCACGAACCCGCACCCTTGCTCTTTGCGTTTCCCCACGAACCCGCACGGTTCCTCTTTGCGTTCCCCCACGAACCCGCACCCTTGCTCTTTGCGTTCCCCCACAAACCCTCACGGTTCCTCTTTGCGTTCCCCCACGAACCCGCACCCTTGCTCTTTGCGTTCCCC
>JAUPFR010000223.1:0-59676 GCA_036925125.1 Oreortyx pictus | reverse complement strand
TTAACCACTACCTGCTGGGCACGGCCCAAGAGACAATTCTCAACCCAGAGAAGAGTGAACCTGTCCACACCACGGGCTGCCAGTTTCCCCAGGAGAATACTGTGGGAGACCGTGTCAAAGGCTTTGCTGAAGTCCAGGTACACTACATCAACAGCCTTTCCCTCATCTACCAGTCTGGTCACCCAGTCGTAGGAGGAGATGAGGTTGGACAAGCACGACCTGCCCTTTGTGAACCCATGCTGGCTGGGTCTGATCCCCTGATTGCCATGCACGTGCCGTGGGATCTCCCTCCAGATCAATTGCTCCATAACTTTCCCTGATACCGAGGTCAGGCTGACAGGCCTGTAGTTCCCCGGATCTTCCTTATGGCCTTTCTTGTAGATGGGAGTCACATCGGCAAGCCTCCAATCTTGTGGGACCTCTCCAGATGACCAGGAATGCTGATAGATGGCAGAAAGCGGCTTGGCAATCACCTCTGCCAGCTCCCTCAGCACCCTTGGGTGGATCCCATCTGGCCCCATGGACTTGTGGCAGTTCAGATGGAGGAGCAGGTCTCTGACTGTCTCTGCTGGGATCACAGGGGGTGTATGATGCACTTTGTCCCAGACTTCCGGGTCAGGACGAAAAGTATCCTGAGGATGACTGGTCTGTCTATTAAAGACAGACGTGAAGAAGGCATTGAGAACCTCAGCCTTTTCCTTATCCTCTGTGGTTACATTCCCTGCCGCATCAAGTAAAGTAGGGAAATTCTCCTTGGTTCTTCTTTTACTTTTAATATATTTATAAAAGGATTTTTTGTTCTCCTTTACTGCAGTAGCCAGTCTAAGTTCAAGCAGGGCTTTTGCATTTCTAACTTCCTGCCTGCAAATCTTGGCAAGTTCCCTGTAGTCTCCCAAAGTAGCCTGTCCCATCTTCCAGAGGACATAGACTCTCTTTTTCTCCCGGAGTGTGGGAGGAGATGGTCCGAGTGCGTCTATGCAACATCAATGTACGTAAATCCATGAACCCCAATGGGATGCATCCATGTTCTGAGGGAGATGGCAGAGGTGAACTGCTCTCTACCATCTTCCAGAGGTCTTGAAAATGGGAGAGGTTCCTGAAGACTTGAGGATAACCAATGTCACTGTGGTCTTCAGAAGGAGCAAGGAGGACCTGGGGAACTACAGGCCCGTCAGCCTCACCTCTGTCCCTGGAATGGTGATGGAACTCTTTGTTCTGGATGCTGTCTCCAGCAAGTTGGAAGAGAAGAGATTTATCAGGAGTACTCAGCATGGGTTCACCAGAGGGGAGGTCGAGCTCATCCAACCCGGTGATCTTCTAGGATGTTATTACTGGCTGGGTAGAATCACTGAATCATAGAACCATTCAGGTTCTTCTTTTCATTCTGTGGCTGCGCTGGTTGTTACTTGGGGTTGTTCTCTGCCTCCTGGTGGTCAAGGTGATGATGGCCATAGTTTTCCTCAGCTCTGAACATGAACTCCTAAGAGGAGATTTTTACCAAATACGTCGTTTTTTAAATATTTAATGGGTATACATAGGAAGAGTGAGTTCACCAGTGTTCATCATTGAATATACAATAAAATTACAAAGATTTCTTATCAGATATTAAAAGCAAAACAAATAAATAAAACCACCATTTTTACTTTTTCCTTCGCGTGATTTTTAGATAGTTGGAAGACTTGATACTTCCTGCTAAGTACCTGTGTCATGGATTGGTCCTTTCACTCGGCTCGCATGGGTCCATCCACGCTCAGCTGTCCAGATCGCAGTTTCTGTTGTTAATAAAACAAGAAAATGTCCTTATCATCGAGGAGATAGAGACGACACATTCCATGTTTTAATTAACACCTTGTCCCATGGACTGATTTGATGTATTGCCATATCTAGTGGGGCCTGCTGTACTACCAGTTCTTTCTTTCTTAATTCATTCCTTCTCTTATTAATTTTGATTAAATATTCCCGTAGTAATTCTTCTACCTTGGGGTGTTCTTATGGGAGTTCTAAATCATATGGCGTACCATACAGCCTTTGAAAAGGTGATATTCCAGTATCTGTTCTTGGCTGCGTTCTTAAGTAGTTCTGGGGGCAAACACTTCATCCAAGACATCTTGGTTTCAATCATATATTAAGCTGATTTTAATTTCCCTGTTCATCCTTTCTCCTTTTCCTGAGCTCTGTGGGTGCCATGGCATGTGATATTCCCATTTGGTCCCCATATGAGCTAAAGCTTCTTTCACTGCCTCTGCTACAAAAGGAGGACCTCTATCCAAATCTATAACTTCCATGTTCCCATATCTGGGGATAATAAATTCAAACAACATCTTAACCACAGTCTGGGCCGTCGCCCTAGCGGTGGGGTAGGACTCCACCAAATGTGTTAAATGATGCACTATTACCAATAATTATTTTTTTCTTCCAACCTTTGTATTTTAGCAGGAGGTCTAACAGTCAATTCTCTTCTTCCTTGAATTTTTTCTCTCAGTCGTTGTTTCTTTATATTTCTGGAGAGCCGGGTGTGACCTGGGTAATGCCTTGCAGGCTCTGGTGAGCACCAGAGACGATGTGGTTGGTGACACTCACAACACAGTGTGTGAGGGCCTTGCACAGGAGCTGATTCCTCAGGAGGGGTTGGAGGGCCGTCACCATCCAATTCCTGAGAGTGCCCAAATGCCCTTGGGCAATGGAGGGGGTGGCAGGCGGATTTGGAGGGCTGGGACCAGCAGACATTGCCTGAGCTCTGGTTTGGAGCAGCTCCGTTCCTAATGAGAACACATCACATCCAGTCCTGCTGTCCTACTTTCCTTCTAAAAGGACTGACCAACAGGCTGCACAGAAGGAGGCACTGCAGGAAGACGGCCATCCCACACTGCCGGTCTTGGACAAAGGATCACGGGCAACTCAAGCCAAATTTCTGTCCCCTGGTCATCCAGTGTCACCGACCAGAGTCACTGTGTGCCAGCAGGCTCTTCCTGCCTGCTCTTGCACACCGGCTCAGCAGCCAAACCTGAGTGTGTGAGCACAGAGCACATGCTGTAAAAGAAGCCAGGGATGGCTCTTGGAATATGGCTGACCTCAGTGTGGTGCAGACAGTTGCTCCAACAGCGTCCCAGTACAGAGAGACTACAGAGCTCTGTGACGCTGCTCACCTCCCACCGCTCCCAATTCCCAGAGAGTTGTGAGCTTTGCCCTTTTGGGAACTAAGGCACCCGAGGGCAATTAGACGGACCCTGTTTGGTAGGAGCGTGCAGGAGACTTTCTCCCCTGGGCTGGCTCCAGCTGTGCCTTGTGCTGGCTGGAACCCAAACTTTAGCCTGGGGGATGTGCTGCGGGAGAGTTCAGGAGAGTGTGCTGGGGAAAGAGTGAGGGTTTCTGCTCTGCATATGAAGCCCAGAGCCCAGGGCAGAGCCCTGGCCCTCATCCCGCACAAATACATGAGCAGCAGTGGTGCAGCCTCTCCTGAGCCAACAAGAAGTTGAAGCAATCCCCTCCCTGCTTAGGCACCAGGGACAGAGGTGCCCACTGATGAAAAAAGAAAGTCTCTGCGGTCTGTGAAACACACTGAGAGATTATCTGTAGCACAGGGGAAGGTAACATGGGACAGTCAGGATTGACATTGCAAGGTCTTTGAAGTTCCCCCTTGGTTCCCGTCATGGTGCCTAGTGCTTTCTGAAACTCATCCTCACAGACTATTCCAGACAGAATAGAGAGATGCAGACCAAGCTCATCCTGACACCAACAGGGAGCAAGTTCCAACTGGAGATGAGGGCAGAATGGAGCTAGGAGAGACAACAAAATAGATTATTACCCGGGAAAACAAGAATCTCAACAATAATACCAGTCCATCCCATTCTGCCATTCAAGAGGCCAGAGGTCTTCAAAGTCACCGGGAAGACCTGGAGTATGAAGGAAAGTCGTGCAAGAGGTCTGTGAGAACGGTCCTGAGTGCTGCGTTCTAATTTCCTTGCTGGTCAGAGTTCAGGGGCCGTGCATCCATTCCCCAGCTCTAGCTGTCCCCCTTCTGTATTAAGAGGACAAATAGTTTCTGGACAGAAGGATATCTGTCTGCAAGGCTTACATATTGTGCTTCTTCCTTCCTCTCCGCTTGGTAAAACTCAGCATTGGGATCATTGGCAAGGTTCGGTGCTCTAAAATCTTGGAGTGCCTGCGCCAACTGTGGTGGTGCAACTCCCACTACCCACATTCTCCGCCTTCTCTCGGGCCTCTCGGTGCACTGCTCAGACAAAAGGTGGAGGACCAGTACAAGGAGGTATTCCCCTTCCCTTGTCCCTGTTCACCTCTGGTTAGCAAGGGGCAATGAATTGGAACATGAGGGGATGCCCTTGTTGTACCTGACTCCTGCCTTGCGACCCATTGCCCAGGAACAATCCTGGAGTCCATCACCTCCAGACAGCCTGGAACATCTCTACACCAGTCGTAGCCCAAGTGGGATAGTGTGGAATTGGTGAGTCCAGCAAGTTCTGGGCTTTGTGCAACCGGTGGAAAGAACCAGAAGATTTTACCATCCGAGGGGCGGGTGCGGTAAAGTCATCCCACTGGAGTCAATCTCGATTGCGACCTGATGAGGAACAGCAGCCTGCTGTATTTGCTGTAAGCTCATTTAGAGGCAAATTGCAAGCAGAAGCCAGCTTGTTCTCCTAGCCACCTCCCTTCTTATTGATCTTTTTTAATGATACGCATTTGTTTCACAACTGTGGATGCTGAGGTGTTTTACTAATCCACATTTGTTTTGTGTGTTTGTGTGTGTGTCTGTGTATGAGAGGATCCGTACGTTGATTTGGGATGCCCCGTTATTAATTAGGTGTGAATCTTGTCACCTGCAAATCTGTAACCAGGTCCCTGCTCAACTTCCACATGTCTCATTAAGTCACCATCTTCACCTTCAAGTTGGACCATTGACCTGCCTCGTGATACCGAGAACTCGTCATCTGCTGCTAAGCAGAACCGAGAGAAATACATTTGTCATTTTCAGCAGTGCCAAATGAGTGGAGATGGACCCCTTGGTGTGGTTGAGTTGGCTTTGGGGACACCAGAAACCCTCATGTGGCAACCGGGAAGCAACATGGATTGAACACAGAGGAAGTGACTTAGAGGGGACGTGGAAGGGACCACGTGTCAACAGTCCAGCCCAGTTCTGTGACAGATGGGGTGGGGGACACAGGGACACACACCCCAGGAAAGTGATAGGAAGAACAGGCCTAAAATCAAAACAGCGGCAAGGATCTGAGGAGGAAAAGTAATTAATTAAATAAAATATTGGAAGAAAAAGTAACACAATCTGAATGGAATCAAAGCTAATAAATCAAATAAAATGAGAGAGAGAGAGCGTCCAAAACTGAAGGCCTTCCTTTAAAGTTGAAGGCGAGACAGCGAGGGAGCTCCCACCACCGATGAGCAGCAAAAAGAATTCTTGGAACCTGCGTGCACTGTACTTTGAATTTAAACATTCAAGATGTACTTAGATTTCCTGTAGGAGCATTGCCCTTTCATTGTGGATTTGGAACCAGCAGGAGTTAAAAGTCACATCTCACCTGTACTTCCCTCACCCCAATCTATCTGCTCTCATCCCCACTTAAATGCCCCAAAATGGGCACCTCCAGATGCACCTGAGTTTTGTTCTGATCTTCTTAGTCAATTGGCAAAATGAAAGGGAGTGTTCTGAAATAAAAGCATCCCACTCTCTCTAAGTTTTGTTAAATTCATTCTTCGGTATTCCCACTGCTGAAGAATCCCAGGAGCAATTGGCGTTTACATGGGGAGTGAGGCAGTGGACCACGCAGGTCCTGCCACAACGTGAAGTGCATCACGATAACCTTTCTAACTGTACCACTGGTAAAACATCCTGGCTACAACTCTATTTGGTGTTATTCATTCTGGTAATCATACACCATACACCAGGGAAAACTGGAAGTTATCAGGAAGAGCTTAGCACTCAGCTGGGTTGATGGAATTTTTATTTTTGTTAGATGGAACACACAGATTTACTTCTTACACAGAGCTCTGGTTTCAATATGTCCAGTAGAACATTTTCGAAGAACACATGGAAGGATTAGATAAATGCTGGAGCTGAGTACGTGAGTCACAGTACGTGGCACTCAATCAGATTGTCAGTTCTGTTAGCTGCAATGTCTTCCTAAAGGGTTCTTGCTCATTTCAGTCCAGTAACATCAGCGAGAGTCAAGTTTGCTTTCTTGTCCTTGTTCTGCGCTTTTGCAGGACCTGCCTGCCCTTCTGAGCCCTTCTGTGGTGTAGAGGCTGCAGCAGTGTGTCTGGTGCCCTCCTGAGCACCATGATGCGGGAGCTCAGAGCCGGGGCAGTCCCCAGCTCTGTCTGTCCTGGACACCCCATGCCCACATCAGCGTGGGTACGGTGTCCCCCGCCCGGTGCGTGGGGCCTTGTTCTTTGGAGGCTGACGCATGGGATTCCCTGTGTCTTGGTGTATGGGTGGCAGCAATCCAGATCTGTTGCTGGAGGACTCGTGATTGGACGCTGATGCTGCCATCTCCTGCGGTTCTTCCTGCACTGCCTTGGCCTTCTTAATCTTCTTCATGTGCAGTTTAAATGAGTCACGAGCCAGAAGTGGAAGCTTGGGTGTTCTGCCTTTGGGCTCCTCGGACAGCCTGGCCTCAGCCCTCGGTGAAGGTTCCTCATTTTGGAACCTCACGCATTGCGTTCCCGGTGCTCGGCCCAGTTCTTCTTGGCCTTCTGTTCCTGCTTGGCCCTGCAGCTGGCAGCTCACCGGCTGCTGGTGGGCTTCAGGCACTCTCCGTATCGCTGGCAGCAGCCTGAAAGGACAGAGCAGGAGGGGACTGCCTGAGTGGAAGAGCGATGGCTTTGGGGCTGCATGCAGCAACCCTGAGCCAGGAGCCTTGGCTGCAACACAGCCTTCCCCACAGACAGCTCACCGGCTGCCCCGTGGTCTCCTGAGATCCGGACAGGGACAAGCCCTGTGAGCTGGGGTGCTCCTGGTGTCCCCATCCCCCCACCCCGGGTGCTGCGTTCAGCACTGTTGGGCGACCACAAGCAGTGATCCTGTCAGGTTGGGGAATTGGCTCGTGTCTGCTCACTGACACCCTCCCCCCGTGCAGATCCCAACCCGGAGCCTCCAGCCTCACCTGGACGCAGAGCTCTCCTTCAGTTGTAAGCTCCTTATCCTTGCGAAGTGTCCTCCCTCTATACTCGCAGTGCTCAAGCGTTTGATGATCGTTGGCCTTTCTCTAAATCTCACTGGAATTGGGAGGCATAAAAGATTCACTGTGAATTCACCCTTTGTCTCAGTGACAAGGGGTACTCAGGCTTGTTCCCAAAACACCCCAGAGGGCCGCTCTGCTCCCCTTGCTACCACCACCCCAACCACCCTCTTACCCTCCCTGACACCATCTCTGACCCCATTCCTCTCTGCAATTAAGCTCTGTTTCAGCACTGCATTACTGATGCTGATTTGGGAAAGGGGAGCTACGCGGTGAAGATCAGGTAATAGGGAAAACTTTGGGGGCCAGTTCCGAGGTAGGGCAGAGCATGGAATCCTCGCATCCTCCTGCCAGATTCAGGGGTAGAGGTGGGGGCACGTCACCCTCAGTGCCTTAGTTTTGGTGAGGCCAACAATTCCTCATGGGAAGAGGCCGTGCTGAGCTGGCGTGAAGCTCTGGCACAAGGCAGAGACCTTGGCTGACGGTCAGCTAGGGGTTTCCCATCACGACTTGGTGGTGTGTGCCATGGAAAGAAGCTGGCAGCTGCTTTACCTGTCTTGGCCCGGACAAGAGGAGGCAAAGCCTCTCCTTTCTTTGGCTTCACCTCACCATGGACATCTCTGGAAGTCTTGCGGGATGTGCTGAGTGGTGCTTTGGGTACAAACTCCATCTGTAACCTGTATGCATGGAGGAGACACTGGTGTGACACAGCGCTCCACCAGTCCCTGTTGCTCTCTGAGGCTGTCTGCTCACATTTTCACTTTGCATTGAGTCCACTATTTCTAAAGTCTACAGTGCCCAACTAGTGACAGGTGTGATGTGGAGCTATTAGCGATGCAAAAACAACACAAGGGATGGAACATCTACCCTACGAGCACAGGCTCAGAGAGGTGGGGGAAGTAATGGCTCTGGGGAGATGCGATCTTGGCCTTTCAATATCTAAAGGGGGTCTCAAAGAAGGAGGAGGCTGGCTCTTTAGCAGGGCCAGTCTGGATAGCACAAGGTGCAATAGTTTCAAGTGGAAAGAGGGAAGATTTAGACTTGACGTAAGGAAGAAGTTTTTGACAGAAGGGCGGTGAGGCACCCGAACATCGTGCCCAGAGAGGCGGTGGATGCTCCGACAGTTGTTCAAGGTCAGACTGGACCGGGCTCAGAGCAACCTCATCTGGTGGAAGGTGTCCCCATTCCTTGCAGGGGAGTGAGACTAGGTGCCCTTTCAGGGTTCCTTCCAACTCAAACGATTCCATGATTCTACGAAATATCCTCATGGGCGGGACAGCCATGGGCACAAGGAACAAACGCAATGGAAGGAGAGCAGAGCGGCTGCATCAAACCGCGGTTGCAGCCACCAACATACTCACTTGGGAAAGACGACGATCCAGGGAGAGAGAGTCAGGGAGGCCAGAGGTGTCACCCGCGATATCAGCATGTTCAGCAGCCAGGGGGCCTACAGGGGAGGAACGGGGAGGATGTGAGATGTCCTTGTCACAGCTGAAACACTGCAGAGTGCTGGAGGAGCCCAAGGCAGGGAGAGTTGACAGCACCACAGCACTTGCACACCCCGAGCAGCTGGCCAGCTCCTGCTGGGCCACGTGCGGGCACAGCAACGGTCATGGCACTGCCCGGGCCACAGAGAACCCAAAAGCTCACCTTGGAAACAGCTTTTCTGAATGTCTTTTTCCCACACAGCTTCTCAACAAAGTCAGAGTAGAACTTCATTTCGAAGGTCAGCCTGTCAATGAGGAGCACTCCGATGCCCTTCAGGACAAAGGCAACGTTCTGCCCGTTCTGCAGACATCTGGAGAGCAGGGACACGGTGCTTTGGACGCAGGCCTTCCCTCTCTGCCAGCTCACATAGGCAATTGTGGCTACATCGCTGTACTTCAGAGGCTCCACTTCCATATGGGCTGACAAATGCAAGGGACACAGTTGGTCATACAGTCGCTTTTCCACAGGTGCTTCCCTAGAGCTTCTCATTGACGACATCACCCAGAACAGCCCCAGATTTGCATGGGCTCCTCAGAGAGCAGGGTTTGCTTCTGAGAACCGAGGCCATGGCCCTGTTTGCCCTGTCCACGAAGCCAGCAAGTGTTAAATCCCCCCTCCTACCTGGCAGGGATTCCTTCGTGGGCATGAGGCGGTGCTTGGCTAGGAGGTTTCTAGCCAGGTGGAACACAGGCCAGCGCAGAGTCACGGTCCCGCCCTCTGTCTCGATGTCTTTGGGGACGGTGGTGAACGAGCCAAAGGTGGGAATCCAGACCCCCTGCAAGTGGAAGAGAAAGGAAGGGCTGAAGAGCTATGAGCCGGCTGGAGGAAGAGATGGAGGTGGTCCAACGCAGGGACAGAGCTTGGGGCCCTCTCCTGCTGTTCAGAGGCACAAGCATGTGCAGCGGGAATGGCTTTGGGAAGGAGCTGCGCAGTCCTCTCCCTCCGCTTGCCCTGCCGAATGCAGCACAGCAGTCAGGGCAGAAGCAGTCTCATGGGATCCAGATGTTTCCAGGGACCGGGATCATCCCAGAGACATGACCCCGCCTAGCACAAGCACTACTACATTTGCAGGAAGCCAATGGCACGAGCAGTTGGGAAATGTGGGGTGAGTTTCCTGCTCTCTATGGAGGGGAAGTGTCAGAGGGACTCCAGGCTGAGCTGGACAGACACAGGAGAAACCCGACAGCCAACACACCTTCTGCACCACGAGCTGCTCCCGTACGCAGGCAGCCACCGCATCCCAGACAGCAACTCGCTCTGGAGGGCAAAGGAAAAGCAGGTCACACTCGGCATCTGCTGCTTCCCGGCACTCCTAGTGCTGCCAGGCAGGAGTGAGGTGGCACATGGAAAGCATCATCACAGCCCCGAGATTGGCAGCAGCACCACTCTTGTGGTGGCTGTGGACCCGTGTACCTTTGGTGTCGGTGTCCTCGCAGAAGCTCATCTTGTTGCGCCTCGTGCCAGCGGCTTGCTCCTTGTTGGCGTCAGCCATGCCGGAGCTCATCCCTTCCAGAGGCATCTGCTCGCTGCCGATGCTTCTTCAGGATGTGGGACCCACCAGCGTGCACTGCCTTTATACCCCTCCTGGGTGGCTGTGTCACAAACGTCGCCATGGTGACACAGTGACATCGTGGCCAGTGCTGGCCGTGGCCCATGATGACGCTGGCACAGCAGCCCGCTGCCCGCCCCGAGTGGGAGTGCTGACACCTCTTGGTTTTCTCCCTTTTTGGGGTCCCCAGAGATTCACTTTCCTCGCAGCATTCCATGTGGGATGAGACATTTCACAGTGGCATTGTGGATAGGATCCCCTGAAGGAAGGAAAGAGGAACGCAGAGGGAAAGATCAAAGTGCATGCAAGCTCCAGGGCTTCTTTTTGCTGCTCAGCGGCACTGGGAGCACTCTCACCATCTCGCCTTCAGCTTTAGAGGAAGGCCTTTGGTTTCAGTCACGCTCTCTTATGATTTGATTTATCAGCTTCAGTTCCAATTTTACTGTAATATACTGCCTTATTTTGCTTTCCAAAATCTTATTGAAAGATTTATTTTTCCTCCTCAGATCGTTGCTGCTGTTTTGTTTATAAAGCCGTCTTCCTACCCTATCCCTTTGCCCCTTTCCCCAGTACTGGGGCGTGGGGCCGTGGGTTCCCTGCCCCATTTGTCATGGAACAGGGCCACACCTGCCCGTAAACCACCTACACCCCCTGTCCCCCCCACAGAAGCCCCATTCCCTATTTCCACCATTCTTAACAACTCTAGTTATCCCCAGAACCCTCTCTCTCTTTCACCAGGCCCACGTTCCACCACGTAGAAGCCCCCTACACTACCGGTGGCAGTTCCGTACTCAGTGTTGCCTCCAGCAGTGAATCCTCTCATTTACAGCATGAGGAACCAGGAGCTCAGGGATGCCCTGTGGAAACTGATGACTAGATGTGTTTCAGAAGCAATGAACTGCCAACTTTTTCAGGAAACTCCTTGTAATGAAGATTTTTACCAAAACACAATCTCTTATTTTGGTTTGTGCTCTTTTTATAATTTAAGTGTAATTTAGAATGGTTTTTCTAATGTCTGTCACTAAAATGTCATTACCCACATCAATTCCTATTCAGCGTGTACCGGTGTAGTGCAGCCCATAGACCTGAGAAACCAGGCTGAAGCTTATCAATATCTGTGAAGCGTAACAAAACAAAGGACATGCAATGACTTTGTCTGTCATCCGTCTTGTGAGACATTTCCGGAGCTGCCGGGCTCAGATGTTCTCAGAGCCCCTCAGTGCAGCAGGAAGCGTACGGCTGTTCATCCTCAGCCTGGAAGAGCTGATGGGCCATCCCTTGGCTCCGGGCTGGGCTCTGTGCTTTCAGGCTCACATCTGTCAGTGCCTGTGACAGGACAGCAGCAGCACGTGGCTTGCATGCTGCTCGTCAGTTCTCCTCTTCCTAAGTCCCTGAGACAACTCATACAGGAAGAGGCCTTGTATAGGAGTTTGCTTTAGTTTGCTTTTGCTTTCTTTTTTACTCCAAATACCATTCAAGCTCATTGTATTCTTGCTAAGTTGACATTTACGAGTGCCATTTTTTTAATTTCTTTCTTAGTGCTTCGCTTTTAAAAAATAATTTTATACTTATCATTCTATGCTTTTATTATTGACTAACAGAAGAAACGTTTTCCTGCTCTTAATTTGAATAAAGTAGCTGTTACATTGAGTTAAAATGCAGAGCATAATTTCTTTCCTGTGCTCTTGGTTGTGAATGCTTGGCACATCACCATTGTTCACAGCTCACCATCTTCAGTGTCTTCTTATTTGTACTGTTCTGATGGGAATAGGACAAAAGCAGAATCCTTTTATCTCTTTAAGCCTTCTGTATTTCATACACAGTCCTTGCTGTCGATCCTTTGGAACGTTTCATTCGTAAGGTTGACTGGGTTAAACGTTCGGGTGAGTTTGGATTCTTTGAAAAATCTGGTATGTTTTTCTCTCATAGCAGTGTCACTTCAACAACATGGTGTGCAGGAGGGTGGAGGGAAACACCAGAAAAAAAAACAAAACCAAAACAGTTTGGAGAGAGCCAACTCTGTCAGATGGTTCTGTTCAGAAACCAAAATGTCAAAAGAGCCCAAACCTGCACAGAGCTAAGGATGCAATGCAGGGATGGAGGTATTAGTATTCTTGTGGCTGAGAAAGTCGTTTTCTTTGGTACCTACAAATGTGAGTTTGCACATTTTCAAATGGGAGGAATGAAGTGCAATTTCCTCAGGTGATCTTACTGAGCTCTAATGTACAGGAACATTACGAAGGGCCAAACAGGTTGGTTTATGTGCGTGTAATTCTGGATGTGCTTGGTGTTTCTCTGGTCTTAGCACATGTATGCAAAGTTTTTTGGGCATGAATGCTGCTAAATGTTCACAATGCTGCTCTGTTATTTTTTTTTTTTTTCTGTGATTTTTCTGTTCTGTCAATTTCTTCGGAGCCATTCAGAAGAGCTGGGATGACAAACTTCTTTTAAGTGCTGATTTTAGCCCTTAACCATTTCTGTGTTTGGTGAGGCCCTTCTATGGGAGATCTGAACTTGAACTGCCTGCGGTGCGCTCCTCTCTCTGAAGTTTGCTGTTCTCAAGTTGTGGATGTGCATCACATCCCATCATCTGAACTCCTTTGGAGTCCAGGGAGGGAAACAAGTGTTCCTGGGGCGTGACTTCCTTCATGACATGACAGATGTACAAATCACTTGACATATAGCTGGCTAGAAGTGATTACTATTTTTTATACCGTTGCCTCAAAGTTTGCTGATGAACATGTCCAAGCAAGTCCTGGGCAAAGGGTGCAAAATCCTTTGTCTAAGGGTCAGGGCAGATGAGCACGTCCTGGGGCAACAAAAGTGAGAGAAGCTGCAGCTCAATGGCCGCTGAACACTCTTTTTTGTGGTACTCATCTCCGGGGGGAAATGGCCAACTCAGGAGATGCTTGCCTGGCATCCTGGCACAGGGGATTTGTCACGTAGGCAAGAAAAATGGAGGATAAAAGACGGATCGACCACCGTGAGGATGGGTGTTCTAACATCTGAACCCTCATGAGCCGATCCCTACATGCTGATGGACTCCCTCCTTGTCCTGCTAACTGAGACATACTGCTTTCTCCTGGACATCACCTCTTCTTTAGGGTGTTTTTCCATCAGAAACCTCATCAGCTGATCCTTGTTGCTGACAAACTCCCTCCTGGGCCTGCTGTCTGAGACATGCTGCTTTCTCCTGGACCTTGCTGCTTCTTCCTGGCTGCCCATTGCTGCTGCCGTTCACCCCTACCCTGCTACTCCAGCTCTTCTTCCTCAGATCATCGGAGGCACTTGAAACCAGACCGCCCCTAGTATCCTGGCTGGTGACATTCCCTGCGTTGTACAAACCCTTGCTTCTTTCCTATCATTTTTATCGCTCTCCTTCCCTTCCCCATCACCCTTATTGCTAACTGCGTCCGCCTTCCCTTCCCCATCTCCCTAGTCAATATTGGTAATAAACTGCTCGGACTATCACTTGAACTGTTCCTTCTTCATCTCACGCCGGGTATACACATAATCTAAGAACCTCGTCTCCCTCCTTTATATTGGAGTGTGACACTGATGTTAGAAATCCATGTCTCTGTCCATTGCTCTTAAAGGAAGTCAGGGCAGCTAGCTCAGATGAAGCCTTTTACACTGAAGACTTCCCTTGTGAAGAGGGTAAATCCTGCCACAGAATTCACATGAAATCCAGAGATGGTTATGCTTGCTTGTGTACTAAGTGCTAGGCAATGATTCATAGTTGGTGAGCGCTAAGAAGCTCTTGGATTATTTTGTACAATGGATGTGACTTGATTTCAGAAGTCAAAATGATTTAATAATTCAATGGTTTGAAGAAATAAAGTCCAGGATATGTTTTAATTGAGTTTCTTTGTGCGTTTGATGTATTTAAAGTGTTTTACTTGTTTCAGTGTCATTTTAGCATCCGGAGCCCTTTTCTTTAAGAGACAAATAAAAGAGTTTGGAAAAGGATCTTTTGGAGGTATTGTTTAGTTAACGGGAGTAAAATGGAATGTTCTGGGAAGTATGTCCACATTCCTTCTCTTTGCTTAAAACAGACACCGCCAAGCAGCCTCTGTTTATTAAACATGTCCCGTATTTTACCACCAAAGCTACTTAATTGGAACGCAAGGCATACTTGGGTTCATCTTGATTACACAGCCGTCCCGTTATCATTATTATATGCATAAAAGACAGCATTATGGTAGGCACACTGCTCCAATCAAGCTTATTTTTTGTTGCTTAATGCTCACGTCGTGTGTGTCTGCGGCTCAGCTCAGCACCACGGGAGCTCCTGCATCGTTCTGTGACCTGTCTTGTGTTCCTTACAGCAGCTCAGTACCTTGGTGGCCGTAACGTCATTCATGAGATCACATATCTCTGGGGAATTTTTCACCTTTGTCTGTGGAGCGGAGCTGACAACCCTGGGAAAGTGAAAGCTGTGCCTACAGAAGTGTTTCTCCTGTTCCTTTTGTACCATCAGTACCAGAACATACACTTAATGTGGATTGGGAACTTTTTAAATGTTTATTATGTGATCTTGTGTAGGACTGTTAGATGGACTTCAAGTGAGCAATTGAGCAATTGAGTGCTTCCCTGATACGTCCGTTAGTTTGTAACCATCTCTTTCAAGGATGGAGAGAACAGAGCGCTTGGATTGCTGGAAGTTCATTGCGTTACAGGCTGTTCTGTGTCTTGCAGCATGGATTTTTAAAGCCTTAATCCTAGATGGTAACGGCCTGAACAAGAAATGGATGTCCTCTAAACAGTAAGGCTTTTGTCGGTGGAATTTGAAGTTTCTTCCACTAATAGGTGTGAATGTGGACTTCGGGTTGATGCCCGAGGCGTGATGTCCTGAAACAGCAAACAGTTCTTCAAATGCCGAGTTCAGGTTTTGGCCTTATTTCCAAAGGCTTCGTCACCTTACATCTCAGCATTTCCCTGTTTTTATAAAGACCGCTGATCTCACCCTCTTCCCTCCTATCACAGCGGTTTCCGTGTCTCCAAGGTCAGTCAGAACTTTATAGGGAGGGTTCAGAAAGATGGGTTCTTTAAAATCCACCTCCCTTATCCACAAACACTTCGTAGAAGTGCTTGAGCAGAAGCTTTGCCTGTGTGAACACATCGGTTCATCCTTCAGTGTCTGGGTTGTGCAGGTGCTTTCTGTGATAAGAGCCTGACAGAGGAACTCAAAACCGTCCAGGAAACTCTCGGCTCATCCCAAAGTCACTGTTCTGGTGTGTTTTATTTTATTTTCTCTTTGTTTTCCTTCTCTTTTTTATCTCCTTAGTGTGCGGTTGCGGGCTAATTGATGTTCAGGTTGAATTTGAGGGACAGGTCCTTCACCCAGAGACTTCCATGACTCCAGCGCATGGATCTTTGACTTTTAGAGCAGTGCTATGTACATGAAGTTTCCAACTGAGAATGAAGCAAACTGTAAGGATGATTGTCTGAACTGTATATATTTCTTATTTTGGGGTATTTTTTTTCTTTACGTGTTGTGGGCAGCCTCAAAACCGAGGTGAGATTTGTCACAAAGCGATCTTTCTGCGCCTAACGGTGTAATATGAGCTGCTGCATCAAATGCAGCTCCAGAAGCAGCAAATCAGTGCAGAAAGGCAGTGTCCATGGCTCAGATTTAGCCTGATTCTTTCTGCTTTCCTGTTGTTTTTTGAACCCAAGGGAATGGTGTAGAGCTGCATCAGGGAAGGGTCAGGTTGGAGATGAGGAAAAGATTCTTTGCCAGAGAGTGTTTGGGCACTGGAACAGACTCCCCAGGGCACAGGCCCAAGCTCCTGGAGTTCAAGGAGCCTTTGGACAGTGCTCTCAGACATAGGGTTTGAATTCTGGGTGATGCTGTGTGGAGCCAGGAGCTGGAGTCAATGCCCCCTTGGGTCCCATCCAACTCAGAGTATTCTATGATTTTCTCAAAGGACCTCAAACGATCTTTTACCACCTCTTCCTTCCCCTTTGCCATCTACTACCGTGCTGCGTAGGGCAGTTTGTGACTGCTTGTGTTGAGGTCGTCCCAAAGAAGTGTACAAACTGGGAGAAGAATTCCTTGAGACGTAGGGGTCCTGCTTGATGAAGAACTTAACCTGTGCTAGCGGTGTGCTCTTGCAACCCAGAAAGCCATGGTGATCCTGGATTCCATCAGGAGGAGGATGGCCAACAGGGCGAAGGAGGTGATTGTCCCCCTGCACTCTGCCCTCGTGAGGCCCCATCTGGAGTACGGCATCCAGATCTGGACTCTCAGCACAGGAAGGATGAGGAGATTTGAAGAGGGTCCCGAGGAGGGCCATGAAGATGGGCCGAGGCCTGGAGCACCTCTCCTACGAAGACAGGCTGAAGGAACTGGGCTTGTTCAGCCTGCAGAGGAGAAGGCAGCAGGAACTCCTCACTGTGGCCTTCTGATACCTACAGGAAGTTTCTCAACTGGTGGGCAAACAGCTTTTTGTACGAGTAGATAGCGATAGGACAAGAGGGATGCTTTTAAACTAAAGGAGGGGAGATCTGGATTGGATTTCAAGGGGAAGGTTTTACTGGGAGTGATGATGTGCTGGAACAGGCTGCCCAGAGAGGTCAGGGGTGCTCCATCCCTGGAGGTATTGAAGGCTAGGTTGGATGGGGCCCGGGGTAATCTGATCTGGTACTTGATGTAGCAGCTGGCAAACCCAGCACGTCGGGGGGGTTGAAACTGGATGATCCTTGGGGTCCCTTCCAAGCCAACCCATTCTATTTCATGACCTCTGTGATTTCTTCAGTACTTCGTTCAGCATCTGAATGGCGACTCAACAGTTTTCCACAGCTGGAGCCTCCTGGAGCAGGGCTGAGAGCAAGAAGGCTGGACAGAGGTTTCCTTTCTCTCTATCTATCCATCTCTCTATCTATCCATCATCCATCCGTTAATCCATCCATCCATCCATCCATCCATCCATCCATCCATCCATCCATCCATCCATCCATCCATCCATCCATCCATCCATCCATCTATCTATCTATCTATCTATCTATCTATCTATCTATCTATCTATCTATCTATCTATTTTTAGCAGCAGCTCTACACTGTTTTTTTTTCTGCAATAAAGTAATTTATTCCCTTTTTCCAGAGTAAGAGTACTTGCTATTACACTCATTCATTTTCTGGTACTCCTACTGTATTTGTCTGGATAGAAATTTGAAGCGGAAAAAGCCTCTCTAAACTCCAAATTGAATTGCCTACTTCTATGTCGTGAGGATTAACATGGATTGCTGTGAAGTGCTTTGATAACTGGGTTTTAAAGCAAAGCTGCAGTGGCTGATGTGATTTATTCATTGATGTACTTATCACTCTGCATCACTGGATGTTTCGATTACAAGGGCTGAGAACTTGGAATATTCAGAAAGAACTTCCTGATTGCTTGGACTTTAGTTCCAGTAATGCAGACGTGTCCTGTCAGGAGGGGATTTTCAGAGGATATACCCATTTATTCATTGACTTTGCTAATTAGAGGTATGGACGAGGCAAGTGAAGTGCAGGATCATAAAGCACCAGTGGTCAAGAGCCGTCAAATTCTTTGTTGTGTGAGCAGAAATCAACCACGAAACAGATGAAAGGGGGTGATGTGGATTCTGTCATGATAAAAAGCGTGTGGACAGTCACAAAGAACTCCAATTCAATACTGTTGCTCTAAATACTGTACTCGATGATCTCTAGAGGTCCCTTCCAACCCCTATGATTCTGGGATCCTGTGGTTCATGGGTTTTCTTCCTCCTCTGGATTGACATGGCATTTCCTCTGGGATGACCTGTCAGATGTCTTTGTTGTTTCCTCTGGGTTGACCTGGCCACCATCTCCATGCAGTTTCCTCTGGGTTGACCTGGCCACCATCTCCCTGCAGTTTCCTCAGGGTTGACCTGGCCGATGTCTGTTGTTTCCTATGGGATGACCTGGCCACCATCTCCGTGCACTTTCCTAAGGGTTGACCTGGCCGATGTCAATGTGTTGTTTCCTAAGGGTTGACCTGGCCGATGTCTGTTGTTTCCTAAGGGTTGACCTGGCCGACGTCTTCAATGTTTCCTATGATTCTGTGTATCTCATTCATTCACAGCTCTGATGGTAGCTCTATTACTGGCATGGTTTTGTCTATGCAAAACATTTCCTTTCATGTATAAGGCAAAAAAGCCTTACAGTAACTTACTGCTTTTTCCATGGACTTCTTCACTATGAATGAAAAAGTTGTGGGAAATAGATTTTACAAGGAAGAAAATATGCAAAAACATTGTTCATGTATTTAATGGTATAGCTATGTCATGGTGTAGGTAGTATAGTTTAGTTTCTAAGGCCTTGCTCTTTCATTAACCAGTATCAGTACGCTGATGCTTAGACTAATTGTTTGTGCACAGGTAGAGCAGGAGCGTAGTGTTTGAATAATTCAGAGCATGGCTGTAGATGGATCCCAAGCAACTCCTGTCACCTTACCCTTTGTGCTCATACTTCAAGATGTGACTGCTGTCTGCCTGAGTGGATAGCACCTACAAGATCATCTAGTCCAACCATCCACCCGTTCCCATTGCTACCACAAGCTGCTAAACCATATCTCGTAGCTCCTCATCCAGATGCCTCTTGAACGCTGCCAGGGACGGCGACTCCACCACCTCCCTGGGCAGGCCATCCAAAACTGAACACAGTACTCGAGGTGCAGCCTCACCAGTGCTGAGTACAGGGGGAAGATCACCTCCCTGCTCCTGCTGGCCACACTGTTCCTGATGCAGGCCAGGACGCCGTTGGCCCTCTTGGCCACCTGGGCACACTGTGGACTCGTGTCCAGCTGAGCATCAACCGGTGTCCCCAGGTCCCTTTCCTATCACAGTCATCCAGCCACTCATCCCCAGGCCTATAACGCTGCATGGGGTTATCGTGGCCAAAGTGCAGCACCCGGCACCTGACCTTGTTGAACCTCATCCCATTCACCTCATCCCAGCCATCCAGCTTGTCTAGATGCCTCTGGAGGGCCTCCCTAGCCTCAGGCAGATTGACACCACCTCCCAGCTTGGGAGTATGCTCAATGTCCTCATCCAGGTCGTCAATAAAGATATTAAACAAGATGGGCCCCAGTACCGGCCCTGGCGGACACCACTCGTAACGGGTTGCCAGCTGGACATGACTCCATTAGCAACTACCTGCTGGGCACGGTCCTCTGGCCAGTTCCTTACCCAAAGGAGGGGATACCTGTCCAGGCCACGGGCTGCCCGTTTCCCCAGGAGAATACTTGGAGAGACCATGTCAAAAGTTTTGCTGAATTCTAGATAGACGACATCAACAGCCTTTCCCTCATCTACCAGACTGGTCAGCGTGTCACAAAAGGAGATGAGTTTGGTCAAGCACGACCTGCCTTTCATGAACCTCTGCTGGCTGGACCTGATCCCCCGGATGCCACGCACATGCCGTGTGATCTCACCCAAGATGATTTGCTCCATAATATTCCTTGGCACCGAGGTCAGACTGACAGGCCTGTAGTTGCCGGGATCCTCCTTACGGCCCTTCTTGTAGATGGGAGTCACATCGGCAAGGGTGAGTGGGGCTTCTGTGGGGTGGAGGGGAGTTCTGGGGCCAGGAGGAGGGGTGAATAGGGGTAAGCTGTGGTGGTGTAGGGGGCATCTTTGGGGTGGAATGTGGGCCTGGCAGAAGAGGGAGAGGGTTGTGGGGGACATCTTGTGGTGTTGAGAATGGTGAAAATAGGGAATGGGGCTTCTTTGAGGGGGAGAGGGGGAGTAGGTGGTTTACGGGCAGGTTTGGCCATGTTCCACTACAAATGGGGCAGGGAAAAAACGGCCAAACGCCCCAGTACTGGGGAAGGGAGCAAAGGGATAGGGTAGGGAGGAGGACCTATAAACAAAACAGCAGCAAAAATCTGAGGAGGAAAATTCTTTCAATAAAATTTTGGAAAGCAAAACAAGGCAATATATTACAGTAAAATAGGAACTGAAGCTGATAAATCAAATCATAGGAGAGCGTGACTGAAACCAAAGGCCTTCCTCTAAAGCTGAAGGCGAGATGGTGAGAGAGCTCCCAGTGCCGATGAGCAGCAAAAAGAAGCCCTGGAGCTTGCGTGCATTTTGATCTTTCCCTCT
Source organism: Oreortyx pictus (assembly GCA_036925125.1). NCBI lineage: Eukaryota > Metazoa > Chordata > Aves > Galliformes > Odontophoridae > Oreortyx > Oreortyx pictus. The sequence continues at coordinate 39,321 of JAUPFR010000223.1, read as the reverse complement.
GCGTTCCTCTATCCTTCCTTCAGGGGATCCTATCCACAATGCCACTGTGAAATGTCTCATCCCACATGGAATGCTGCGAGGATAGTGAATCTCTGGGGACCCCAAAAAGGGAGAAAACCAAGAGGTGTCAGCACTCCCACTCGGGGCGGGCAGCGGGCTGCTGTGCCAGCGTCATCATGGGCCATGGCCAGCACTGGCCACGATGTCACTGTGTCACCATGGAGACGTTTGTGACACAGCCACCCAGGAGGGGTATAAAGGCAGTGCACGCTGGTGGGTCCCACATCCTGAAGGAGCATCGGCAGCGAGCAGATGCCTCTGGAAGGGATGAGCTCTGGCATGGCTGACGCCAAAAAGGAGCAAGCCGCTGGCACGAGGCGCAACAAGATGAGCTTCTGCGAGGACACCGACACCAAAGGTACACGGGTCCACAGCCACCAAAGGAGTGATGCTGCAGCCAATCTCGGGGATGTGATGATGCTTTCCATGTGCCACCTCACTCCTGCCTGGCAGCACTAGGAGTGCCGGGAAGCAGCAGATGCCGAGTGTGACCTGCTTTTCCTTTGCCCTCCAGAGCGAGTTGCTGTCTGGGATGCGGTGGCTGCCTGCGTACGAGAGCAGCTCGTGGTGCAGAAGGTGTGTTGGCTGTCGGGTTTCTCCTGTGTCTGTCCAGCTCAGCCTGGAGTCCCTCTGACTCTTCCCCTCCACAGAGAGCAGGAAACTCACCCCACATTTCCCAACTGCTCGTCCCATGGGCTTCCTGCAAATGCAGTAGTGCTTGTGCTAGGCAGGGTCATGTCTCTGGGATGATCCCGGTCCCTGGAAACATCTGGATCCCATGAGACTGCTTCTGCCCTGACTGCTGTGCTGCATTCGGCAGGGCAAGCGGAGGGAGAGGACTGCGCAGCTCCTTCCCAAAGCCATTCCCACTGCCCTGGCTTGTGCCTCTGAACAGCAGAAGAGGGCCCCCAAGCTCTGTCCCTACGTTGGACCACCTCCAGCTCTTCTCCCAGCCGGCTCATAGCTCTTCAGCTCTTTCTTTCTCTTCCACTTGCAGGGGGTCTGGATTCCCACCTTCGGCTCGTTCAACACCGTCCCCAAAGACATCAAGACGGAGGGCGGGACCGTGACTCTGCGCTGGCCTGTGTTCCACCTGGCTAGAAACCTCCTAGCCAAGCACCGCCTCATGCCCAAGAAGGAATCCCTGCCAGGTAGGAGGGGGGATTAACCCCTGGCTGGCTTCGTGGACAGGGCAAACAGGGCCATGGCCTCCGTTCTCAGAAGCAAACCCTGCTCTCTGAGGAGCCCATGCAATTCTGGGGCCGCTCTGGGTGATGTCGGCAATAAGCAGCTCTAGGGAAGCACCTGTGGAAAAGCGACTGTATGATCAACTGTGTCCCTTGCATTTGTCAGCCCATATGGAAGTGGAGCCCCTGAAGTACAGCGATGTGGCCACAATTGCCTATGTGAGCTGGCAGAGAGGGAAGGCCTGCGTCCAAAGCACCGTGTCCCTGCTCTCCAGATGTCTGCAGAACGGGCAGAACGTTGCCTTTGTCCTGAAGGGCATTGGAGTGCTCCTCATTGACAGGCTGACCTTCGAAATGAAGTTCTACTCTGACTTTGTTGAGAAGCTGTGTGGGAAAAAGACATTCAGAAAAGCTGTTTCCAAGGTGAGCTTTTGGGTTCTCTGTGGCCCGGGCAGTGCCATGACCGTTGCTGTGCCCGCACGTGGCCCAGCAGGAGCTGGCCAGCTGCTCGGGCCGTGCAAGTGCTGTGGGGGATGTCAGCTCTCCCTGCCTTGGGCTCCTCCAGCACTCTGCAGTGTTTCAGCTGTGACAAGGACATCTCACATCCTCCCCGTTCCTCCCCTGCAGGCCCCCTGGCTGCTGAACATGCTGATATCGCGGGTGACACCTCTGGCCTCCCTGACTCTCTCTCCCTGGATCGTCGTCTTTCCCAAGTGAGTGTGTTGGTGGCTACAACCGCTGCTTGATGCAGCTGCTCTGCTCTCATTCCATTGCGTTTGTTCCTTGTGCCCATGGCTGTCCCACCCATGAGGATATTTCGTAGAATCATGGAATCGTTTGAGTTGGAAGGAACCCTGAAAGGGCACCTAGTCTCACTCCCCTGCAAGGAATGGGGACACCTTCCACCAGATGAGGTTGCTCTGAGCCCGGTCCAGCCTGGCCTTGAACAACTGTCGGGGAACCCACCGCCTCTCTGGGCACGATGTTCGGGTGCCTCACTGCCCTTCTGTCAAAAACTTCTTCCTTATGTCAAGTCTAATTCTTCCCTCTTTCCACCAGAAACTAATGCCTCTTGTGCTATCCAGACTGGCCCTGCTAAAGAGCCTGGCCTCTTCCTTCCGCTAGACCCCCTTTAGATATTACAGGCCAATAACGCATTTCCCCTAAGCCATTATTTCTCCCACTACTCTGAGCCTGTGCTCGTAGGGGAGGTGTTCCATCCCTTGCTTTGTTTTTGCATCGCTAATAGCTCCACATCACTCCTGTCACTGGTGGGGCACTGTAGACTTTAGAAATAGTGGACTCAATGCAAAGTGAAAATGTGAGCAGACAGTCACATAGAGCAACAGGGACTGGTGGAGCGCTGTGTCACACCAGTGTCTCCTCTGTGCATACAGGTTACAGATGGAGTTTGTACCCAAAGCACCGCTGAGCACATCCCACAAGTCCTCCAGAGACGTCCCTGGTGAGGTGAAGCCAAAGAAAGGAGAGGCTTTGCCTCCTCTTGTCCGAGCCAAGTCAGGTAAAGCAGCTGCCAGCTCCTTTCCATGGCACACACCACCAAGTTTTGATGGGAAATCCCTTGCTGCCAATCAGCCAAGGGCTCTGCCTTGTGCCAGAGCTTCACGCCAGCTCAGCACGGCCTCTTCCCATGAGGAATTGTTGGCCTCACCAAAACTAAGGCGCTGAGGGTGACGTGCCGCCACCTCTACCCCTGAATGTGGCAGGAGGATGTGGGGAGTACATGCCCTGCCATGCCCCGGAACTGGCCCCCAAAATTTGCCCTATTACCTGATCTTCACCGCGTAGCTCCCCTTTCCCAAATCAGCGTCAGTAATGCAGTGCTGAAACAGAGCTGAATTGCAGAGAGGAATGGGGCCATAGATGGTGTTATGGAGGGTGAGAGGGTGGTGTGTGTGGTGGTAGCATGGGGAGCAGAGCGGCCCTTCTGGGGTGTTTTGGGAACAGGCCTGAGTGCCCCTTGTCACTGAGACAAAGGGTGAATTCACGGTGAATCTCCTGTGCCTCCCAATTCCAGTGAGATTTAGAGAAAGGCCAACGATCATCAAACGCTTGAGCACTGCGAGTATAGAGGGAGGACACTTCGCCAGGATAAGGAGCTTACAGCTGAAGGAGAGCTCTGCGTCCAGGTGAGGCTGGAGGCTCCGGGTTGGGATCTGCACGGGGGGAGGGTGTCAGTGAGTGGACACGAGCCCATTCCCCAACCCGAAAGGGTCACTGCTTGTGGTCGCCCAACAGTGCTGAACGTAGCACCCGGGGCAGGGGGATGGGGACACCAGGAGCACCCCAGCTCACAGGGCTTGTCCCTGTCCGGATCTCAGGAGACCACGGGGCAGCCGGTGAGCTGTCTGTGGGGAAGGCTGTGTTGCAGCCAAGGCTCCTGGCTCAGGGTTGCTGCATGCAGCCCCAAACCCATCGCTCTTCCACTCAGGCAGTCCCATCCTGCTCTGTCCTTTCAGGCTGCTGCCAGCGATACGGAGAGTGCCTGAAGCCCACCAGCAGCCAGTGAGCTGCCAACTGCAGGGCCAAGCAGAAACAGAAGGCCAAGAAGACCTGGGCCAAGCACCGGGAACGCAACGCGTGAGGTTCCAAAACGAGGAGCCTTCACCGAGAGCTGAGGCCAGGCTGGCAGAGGAGCCCAAAGGCAGAACACCCAAGCTCCCACTTCTGGCTTGCGACTCATTTGAACTGCACATGAAGAAGATTAAGAAGGCCAAGGCAGTGCAGGAAGAACCGCAGGAGATGGCAGCATCAGCGTCCAATCACGAGTCCTCCAGCAACAGATCTGGATTGCTGCCACCCATACACCAAGACACAGGGAATCCCATGCGTCAGCCTCCAAAGAACAAGGCCCCACGCACCGGGCGGGGGACACCGTACCCACACTGATGTGGGCATGGGGTGCCCAGGACAGACAGAGCTGGGGACTGCCCCGACTCAGAGCTCCCACATCATGGTGCTCAGGAGGGCACCAGACGCACTGCTGCAGCCTCTACACCACAGAAGGGCTCAGAAGGGCAGGCAGGTCCTGCAAAAGCGCAGAACAAGTACAAGAAAGCAAACTTGACTCTCGCTGATGTGACTGGACTGAAATGACCAAGAATCCTTTCCTAAGACATTGCAGCTAACAGAACTGACAATCTGATTGAGTGCCACGTACTGTGACTCACATACTCAGCTCCAGCATTTATCTAATCCTTGCATGTGTTCTTTGAAAATGTTCTTCTGGACATATTGAAACCAGAGCTCTGTGTAAGAACTAAATCTGTGTGTTCCATCTAACAAAAATAAAAATTCCATCAACCCAGCTGAGTGCTAAGCTCTTCCTGATAACTTCCAGTTTAACCTGGTGTGTGGTGTATGATTACCAGAATGAATAACACCAAATAGAGGTGTAGCCAAGATGTTTTACCAGTGGTACAGTTAGAAAGGTTGTCGTGATGCACTTACTATAGTGGGAGGACCTGCGTGGTCCTCTGCCTCCCTCCCCGTGTAAACGCCAATTGGTCCTGGGATTCTTCAGCAGCGGGAATACCAAAGAACGCATTTGCCAAGTCTAGGAGTCAATGGGATGTTTTTATTTCAGACCACTCCTTTTAATTTTGCCAATTGACTAAGAAGATCAGAACAAAACTCAGGTGCATCTGGAGGTGCCCATTTTGGGGCAGTTAGTGGGGATGAGAGCAGATAGATTGAGGTGAGGGAAGTACAGGTGAGATGTGACTTTTAACTCCTGCTGGTTCCAAATCCACAATAAAAGGGCCATGCACCTACAGGAAATCTAAGTACATCTTGAATGTTTAAATTCAAAGTACAGTGCACGCAGGTTCCAAGAATTCTTTTTGCTGCTCATCGGTGGTGGGAGCTCCCTCGCTGTCTCGCCTTCAACTTTAAAGGAAGGCCTTCAGTTTTGGACACTCTCTCTCTCTCATTTTATTTGATTTATTAGCTTTGATTCCATTTAGCTTGTGTTATTTTTTCTTCCAATATTTTATTTAATTAATTACTTTTCCTCCTCAGATCCTTGCTGCTGTTTTGATTTTAGGCCTGTTCTTCCTATCACTTTCCTGGGGTGTGTGTCCGTGTGTCCCCCACCCCATCTGTCACAGAACTGGGCTGGACTGTTGACACATGGTCCCTTCCACGTCCCCTCTAGGTCACTTCCTCTGTGTACCTTCCATGTTGCTTCCCGGTAGCCACATGAGGGTTTCTGGTGTCCCCAAAGCCACCTCAACGACACCAAGGCGTCCATCTCCACTCATTTGGCACTGCTGAAAATGACAAATGTATTTCTCTCGGTTCTGCTTAGCAGCAGATGACGAGTTCTCGGTATCACGAGGCAGGTCAATAGTCCAACTTGAAGGTGAAGATGGTGACTTAATGAGACATGTGGAAGTTGAGCAGGGACCTGGTTACAGATTTGCAGGTGACAAGATTCACACCTAATTAATAACGGGGCATCCCAAATCCTCTCATACACAGACACACACACAAACACACAAAACAAATGTGGATTAGTAAAACACCTCAGCATCCACAGTTGTGAAACAAATGCGTATCATTAAAAAAGATCAATAAGAAGGGAGGTGGCTAGGAGAACAAGCTGGCTTCTGCTTGCAATTTGCCTCTAAATGATCTTACAGCAAATACAGCAGGCTGCCGTTCCTCATCAGGTCGCAATCGAGGCTGACTCCAGTGGGATGACTTTACCGCACCCGCCCCTCAGATGGTAAAATCTTCTGGTTCTTTCCACCGGTTGCACAAAGCCCAGAACTTGCTGGACTCACCAATTCCACACTATCCCACTTGGGCTACGACTTGTGTAGAGATGTTCCAGGCTGTCTGGAGGTGATGGACTCCAGGATTGTTCCTGGGCAATGGGACGCAAAGCAGGAGTCAGATACAACAAGGGCATCCCCTCATGTTCCAATTCATTGCCCCTTGCTAACCAGAGGTGAGCAGGGACAAGGGAAGGGGAGTACCTCCTTGTACTGGTCCTCCACCTTTTGTCTGAGCAGTGCACCGAGAGGCCCGAGAGAAGGGGGAGAATGTGGGGAGTGGGAGTTGGAGAGGGATGCATGGTCCCTGAACTCTGAGCAGCAAGGAAATTAGAACGCAGCACTCAGGAGCGTTCTCACAGACCTCTTGCACGGGGTTCCTTCAAACTCCAGGTCTTCCCGGTGACTTTGAATACCTCTGACTGTGGAGGATTTTATGCAAGACTGGCTGAAGACCAAAGGGCACAGCGGGGAGAGCCTCTTGCTGATGCCCGAGATAGGCCAAGAGGGGCTTTACAGGGACTAGCTGTAGCTGTCCAAGCAGTAAAGGGATGTTACAACTGTTGCAACTCAAGTAGAAACATGATGAGGTACCGTCCAATCACAAAACTAGGGCACAATAACCTTGCTGCAACATGAAGGGTGTAGGGGTAAGATTAGGGAAGCAGTGACCAATGAAATTTCATCTTAACTGTAAGAATTAACAATGAAACTTTTGCTCACTAATATCACTAACCTATTAGGAGCCTGGGTTTTGCAATATGTATGAACCTTATTACCACTAATATAAATGTACGCAGCTTTCTGATTAAAGTTGAGACTTGCTGATAGCGTGGAGTCCTTGTCTCCCTTCGCCGACAAATGGTGCTCACCGCATAGGATTACAACAAATGGTGACCCCGACGTGATTCGTCGGACGTGATCTCCGAGGGGCAATTGCGACGGAGAAGAACGTACCACGGTCGTGCGAAGTAGGGTTGGGTCCCATTGCAGTTGGGACGGCACCAAAGCTACGAAAGAGAGCCGGGTGCCCCTGAAAGCCATATAGGTGGTTTCAGGCCATACGTGAAGGGATCGGGTCCTTCAGCAGCGAGGACGACAAAAAGAGCTACATTGGGCTTGGGTCCTGAAGTGGAGAGGACGACATAAAAGCCGGAGCTCCGTGTCCTGGGTGAACACAACGGTGTGCTCAGCCGATACGTGCCGCCGAAGCCTGGAGAGCTGCAACAAGCGCATGCATAGTAAGTTATGGATAGGCAAGCGGCATATGAGTTATCCACGCAATTTTTGCATAGGAGACAGGTGAAGGGTTTAGACCTAGCCAAAGAACTACCTCAGTTACTTCATCATGCAGAATCCTATGGATTTTTCGTGAATCCCCATACTGTGCATGAGTTAGGGGATTGGAAGCGATACGGGGATAGGTTGTGGGAGTTAGTTTTGGACAGTGATAAGCCAGCAAAGAAAATGAGCAAGTTTTGGAAAGTGATACAGAAGGAGTTGTTGAAAGTGCAGGCAGAAAAGAGGGCTGCTCAGGGGGCACGGGCTGCGCAACAGAGGAATCAGGAATATGGTGCTCCGAATCCCCTCTCGTATACTAAGATTCACCTTCCCATGACATTCTCGTCCGCTGTCCCCTCGGCACCCCCCGAGGGACGGGCTGAGGGACGGGCTGAGAATGATCATGATATAACTGAGAATGAGGGGTCCGTTAAGGAAATAGATGTTAGGAAAGAGTTGCCAGGGTTATTAGCTTATGGGTATGCTAAGGGGGTGTTTGTTAATCCGCATACAGTCCATGATTTAACTGAATGGCGTAAATTTGGGGATATACTGTGGGAAGCAGTATTAGAGGATGATAAAACAGCAAAAAAGATGGGGAAACTTTGGAGGGTGGTACACAATGCTCTTTTGCAACATGTAACAGAAAAAAAGGCAGCAGGGAAGGCAATAGAGGCTCATAAGAGAAATTTAGGATATGGTGAGCCTGGTGAATCACTTGCACCTGCTGTCAATAAGGTAATTATGCCCCAATCAATGGGCTTGGGGCAGGAGTGTGGGAATCCGGCCATTCCATCGGTGCCGCTTTTAGATGAGGTGGGAGAGGGTCTCCCTGCTGGCAGAACAACAGGAGCCGAGGGCCCTGTAGGTGCAGGTGCACTGCTGCCCCCACCTCCCGAGCCACCGGAATGTGCTGCAAGCCAGAGCAGTCGCTCCTCCTCGGAGCCAGACTCTATCCCAGGGGCACTCAGTGACCTATGGGGGGGAATGGCGAGGCAGAGGAGGGAGACATGGGCTGCATTGGCCAAAGAGGTGATGAATACCGGAGATGGTGAAATGCTTGAAGCGGCAACGATGGTTTGTCCTGTGATCTATACTCCAGTGATTGACCAAAATGGGCAGCATGTTGCAGATCAAGGGGAATATGCACCCTTGGATTGGAAGCTGTTATCACAGCTCAGAGCAACAGTTGCACAATTCGGGGTTAAGAGCGAACCAGTACGACAGATGTTAGATTATATTTTTAATACTATGCTGTTGATGCCTAATGATATGAGAGGGCTAGGGATGCAGAAGCAGGCAGAGTCAACTCAAAGGCAGGTGTTAGCAGCACTTGCTCCTCTTAAGGCTTTGGCTCCTGCGACTAATCTAGTAGGGGACGGAAGGCTACCCGTGAAATGCTGCGCCCCGACAAAAGTTGCCGCTGCTGCGACATCAGCGCCACCTCCTGCCTACATCCAGCAACTGCCGGCAGCCTCGGCCTCGATTTGGCAGCAGCAGTAAGCATCACTCTGATGACTTCGCGCCCTACTAGAATACCTATTGGGATTTATGGACCTATCCAAATTAAAGGACAGAGCTGTGGAGCTTTGTTACTGGGACGCTCCTCTGCCACTGTATTGGGATTATTTGTGCTACCAGGAGTCATCGATGCGGACTACATGGGAGAAGTACAAATTATGGCTTATACACCTTTTCCCCCATTAAAAATAGGGAAAGGTCAGAGGATTGCTCAATTGGTACCATTGCCACAATTGTCAGCAGGATTGACGCCTCACCGAGGACGACAAGATTCGGATACAACAGAAATTAACACTGCGCTTGAAGCCTTATCTCTGTTACCTTGCCCAGTACAGTGAAGAAGCCTTAAGAGCACTGTCAATTCCCCCAAGTGATTGGGTGGAGTGGATACAGAACTTTTATATTGACTTACAGGGACCTTCCTCCCTGCCGTGTTATGACTGTAATCAATCTGATTGTGCTGCTTGGATAGCCTTAAGGTGTGGGGGTTGTTGCAATACATATTGGGTTGTGCAGTCACGAGTGCATCAGACTTGGTGCTCTGTGCGCGAATACGACTGGGACTCTCACAATTATTGGCGTAGGGTGTTGAGAGAGTTTACAGGCCAAAACATAAGAGAATCCTTGCAACTGTTTGATACCCCAGAACAAGTTATAATTGGATTTTGTGTTTGGAATATCCAGCAAGTAGAAAACCGAGTTAAAATTACTACTAATTCACTAATAGTGGCCTCTAGGTGCAGGAAAAAGGTGCCACTTCCTTGGACTTCTGTTGTGGGGCCTTTCAGGGACGATACTGACCCAGAGAAGACACTAAATGAGAGTGTTTGACAGCTTATAACTTGTAAGATAAAATGAAGTTGACAATTGTAACATTTCTTATTGATGTTGTTAACGCTATATGGGCCCCACCTCAGCCCAAGACTAACATATGGGTCACTCTAGCAAACTTAACCAAACAAGAAGCTATTTGCTTGTCATTGTCTTCTCCTGGTAATCCATTTACAACCTGTCTGGTTGGATTGCCAGCAGATCCTTGGCCGTGCCCCTCAACTGTACCCATCTGTATTGCTGACGATCCCAAAACTAATGTATTCCCAAATTTCTGTATCACAGAGGTTAACTGGGAATTTACAGATGGAATCGGGCCTCGGCCTTGATGGCTGGCTGAAAGGATTAGGGATTGGAGCGTGGCTAAGGACGATTATTATGTATGCCGTAGGGATTGTTATAGTATTGCTTTGTTTAATGTTGTTTTTGCCTTGCTTACTGACTTGTATACAGAATATGCTGCGGAACATGATGGCAAAGATGTGGAATAACACCCTTATTGTCCAAAAAGAAAACGGGGGAAATGTGGAGGATTTTATGCAAGACTGGCTGAAGACCAAAGGGCACAGCGGGGAGAGCCTCTTGCTGATGCCCGAGATAGGCCAAGAGGGGCTTTACAGGGACTAGCTGTAGCTGTCCAAGCAGTAAAGGGATGTTACAACTGTTGCAACTCAAGTAGAAACATGATGAGGTACCGTCCAATCACAAAACTAGGGCACAATAACCTTGCTGCAACATGAAGGGTGTAGGGGTAAGATTAGGGAAGCAGTGACCAATGAAATTTCATCTTAACTGTAAGAATTAACAATGAAACTTTTGCTCACTAATATCACTAACCTATTAGGAGCCTGGGTTTTGCAATATGTATGAACCTTATTACCACTAATATAAATGTACGCAGCTTTCTGATTAAAGTTGAGACTTGCTGATAGCGTGGAGTCCTTGTCTCCCTTCGCCGACAAATGGTGCTCACCGCATAGGATTACAACATCTGACCTCTTGGATGGCAGAATGGGATGGACTGGAATTATTGTTGAGATTCTTGTTTTCCCGGGTAGTAATCTATTTTGTTGTCTCTCCTAGCTCCATTCTGCCCTCATCTCCAGTTGGAACTTGCTCCCCATCGGTGTCAGGATGAGCTTGGTCTGCATCTCTCTATTCTGTCTGGAACAGTCTGTTAGGATGAGTGCTCTGTAGTCTCTCTGTACTGGGACGCTGTTGGAGCAACTGTCTGCACCACACTGAGGTCAGCCATATTCCAAGAGCCATCCCTGGCTTCTTTTACAGCATGTGCTCTGTGCTCACACACTCAGGTTTGGCTGCTGAGCCGGTGTGCAAGAGCAGGCAGGAAGAGTCTGCTGGCACACAGTGACTCTGGTCAGTGACACTGGATGACCTGGGGACAGAAATTTGGCTTGAGTTGCCTGTGTTCCTTTGTCCAAGACCGGCAGTGTGGGATGGCTGTCTTCCTGCAGTGCCTCCTTCTGTGCAGCCTGTTGGTCAGTCCTTTTAGAAGGAAAGTAGGACAGCAGGACTGAATGTGATGTGTTCTCATTAGGAACGGAACTGAGTTGCTCCAAACCAGAGCTCAGGCAATGTCTGCTGGTCCCAGCCCTCCAAATCCGCCTGCCACCCCCTCCATTGCCCAAGGGCATTTGGGCACTCTCAGGAATTGGATGGTGACGGCCCTCCAACCCCTCCTGAGGAATCAGCTCCTGTGTAAGGCCCTCACACACTGTGCTGTGAGTGTCACCAACCAGATCGTCTCTGGCGCTCACCAGAGCTTCAAAGGCATTACCCAGGTCACACCCGGCTCTCCAGAAAAATAAAGAAACAACAACTGAGGGAAAAAATACAAGGAGGAAGAGAATTGGCTGTTAGACCTTCTGCTAAAATACAGATAGACTTCACAGATCTTCCAAAGGTTGGAAGAAATAAATAATTATTGGTAATAGTGCATCATTTAACACATTTTGTTGAGGCCTACCCCACCGCTAGGGCGACGGCCCAGACTGTGGTTAAGATGTTGTTTGAATTTATTATCCCCAGATATGGGAACAGGGAAGTTATCGATTCAGATAGAGGCCCTCATTTTGTAGCAGAGACAGTGAAAGAAGATTAAGCTCCTATAGGGACCAAATGTGAATATCACATGCCATGGCACCCACAGAGCTCCGGAAAAGTAGAAAGTATATGGTATGTCATATGATTTAGAACTCCCATAAGAACACCCCAAGGTAGAAGAATTACTACGGGAATATTTAATCAAAATTGGTAAGAGAAGGAATGAATTAAGAAAGAAAGAGCTGTTGGTACAGCAGCCCCCACTAGATATGGCAATACATCAAATCAGTCCAGGGGACAAGGTGTTAATTAAAACATGGAATGTGTCGTCTCTATCTCCTCGATGATAAGGACCTTTTCTTGTTTTATTAACAACAGAAACTGCGATCTGGACAGCTGAGCGTGGATGGACCCATGCGAGCCGAGTGAAAGGACCAATCCATGACACAGGTACTTAGCGGGAAGTATCAAGACTTCCAACTATCTAAAAATCACGCGAAGGAAAAAGTAAAAACGTTTTTTTTGTTTGTTTGTTTGCTTGTTTTTAATATCTGATAAGAAATCTTTGTAATTTTATTGTATATTCAATGAAGAACACTGGTGAACTCACTCTTCCTATGTATACCCATTAAATATTTAAAAAACGACGTATTTGGTAAAAATCTCCTCTTAGGAGTTCATGTTCAGAGCTGAGGAAAACTATGGTCATCATCACCTCGACCACCAGGAGGCAGAGAACGACACCTAGTAACAACCAGCGCAGCCACAGAAAGAAAAGTAGAACCTGAGTGATTCTATGATTCAGTGATTCTACCAAGCCAGAAATAACATCCTTAGAAGATCACCAGGTTGGATGAGCTCGACCTCCCCCTGGTGAACCCATGCTGAGTACTCCTGATAAATCTCTTCCAACTTGCTGGAGACAGCATCCAGAAGAAACAGTTCCATCACCATTCCAGGGACAGAGGAGAGGCTGACTGGCCTGAAGTTCCCCAGGTCCTCCTTGCCCCTTTTGAAGACCACAGTGACATTGCTTACGCTCCAGTCTTCAGGCACCTCTCCCATTTTCCAAGACCTCTGGAAGATGGTAGAGAGCAGTTCACCTCTGCCATCTCCCTCAGAACATGGATGCATCCCACTGGGGTTCATGGATTTACGTACATTGATGTTGCATAGACGCACTCGGACCATCTCCTCCCACACCAAAGTGGAGCCTTCCATTCCGCAGACCTTCTCAATTACCACCATGGTACAAATGTCTCAAGCGGTAAACACAAGGGAAATAAACTTTTCACAAATGTAGATAGAGACAGAACAAGGGGGAAATGTTTGTAAGGTAGAAGAGTGAAGCTGTGGACCAGGTGTTAGGGGCAAGTTGTTTTTACTGAGAGAGTGGTGAGATGCTTGAACAGGTTGCACAGATTGGCTGTGGATGCCCTGTCCCTGTCCCTGGAGGTGTTGAAGGCTGAGTTGGATGGGGCCCAGCGCAATGTGATCTACTACTTGATCTAGCGGTTGGCAGCGCTGCCTGTGGCAGGGGAGTTGGAACTTGATGATCCTTGCGGTTCCTTCCAGCCCAACACATTCTATGATTCTATGATGAAGAATGATCATCATTATTATGTTTTTTCTTTTCATAGTTAATTTATTTTCTTAATTTCAACTCTCAGATTTCTACTTTGTTGGGTGTTTTTTCCAGTGCTCTCTTCCATCCCAGTGAGAGGGGGTGGGGAGCAAATGGTTGTGTGGTGCTGAGCTGCCTGACGACACTGCGGATGTCATTTGAATAGAATCCTGTTTTAGAGGAAGATTTATTTTGGTTCTGGATAGGTTTTCTTGATAATATTCCCTGGACTGAGTAGGACTCTATGCCTTGTCCCACTGCAATACTGCCAAGGAGCTCAGCACTGCAAAACGTGTGTCATATCCGTTCTTTACAGGATGTGGCTGAAGGAGCTGCTGTTTTTCACTGTGGAGAAGAGGAGGCTGAGGGGAGACCTTACTGCTCTCTATGACTGCCTGTAGGGAGCTTGTAATGGACTGGTGGTCGGCCTCCTCTCTCATGAAACCAGTAAGTGGATGAGAGGGAATGGCCTCGACTTGCACCAGGGGATATTCAGGCTGGACATGAGGTCTAGAGAGAACGATGAGCGGACGGTTGGACTGGATGTATATGAAGCTCTGCCTCAACCGCAGGAACATCCTCACTTCTGTCCTGCAGCCTCTTTCGGGACACACCTCCCTACTCTACTGATGGCTCCTGCATGGAGTGCAGCACGTGGTTACAGCATGCACTCCAAAAGCAGCTCCAGCACTATGTAAAGCCACAGACAACAGCGGAGGTGCAGTCAGTGCTCTTGGCTGGAATGGGCTTTCTCCTGGTACTGGACATGCCCTGGGCTCAGAAGCATCTCAGGTGATCCAGTTCTGAAGGAGAGCTGCAAGACTAGAAAAGGACTGCGGTGTGGCCACACCACTCGGGCTGTGTGTACTTGGCAAGGTTTGGCCATGAGCTGAGGGCAGGGACTGCTCCATTTCCAGCTGCTTCAACTGCCCCAGCACAAGCGAAGGCGAGCCCGTCAGTGACAGCGATGGTGCCACAGGGGAAAGGTGCAGTTGGCAGGCCATGGACATGGCCGAGGGAAGCGGGAAGAAGGGAGTGGAGCGGTGCCCTGCGAGCCACTCCTTGCTGCGAGCGGATGACTGCATGGAGTCTGCCAGGACAGGGCCGCGGTGGGGGTTTCCATGGGAACCGCCCGGGCTTTGTGACGCGGGCCGGCATCGTGCCCAAAGGCCATTGTGACGCGGGGCTGGGCCTGTGATGCGGGGCTGCCTTGAGGGACCGGAGTCCCCGTGCCGCTCACTCTCAGGAGAACGGCTCCGTGAGGAGGCAGCAGCTCCCCTGAGTGCCTGCGACTGTATCTCTGTGAGAGAACGCAGCCTGTGCCGCCTTTGCTGCCTCGCTTGAGGTGAGCGACAATGGCGGCAGCCGCACCCCAGCACGCAGCAGGCTCTTCCCATGGCCCCAAGTGGTCCGCTGTGCGAGCAGCAGTCTCTGCACATTCTGCACGATGCATGGCGTGCGCCTTGAGTGCTAGAGACTGCAGGCTCACACGGCTTGCCGCACGTCCTCAGGGCACATCGCGTGTCAAGGGCACTGTAGCGAGAGCTGAGAGGCGGGCTCCAGCTCCGGAAACATCCGTTCCCGTGTCTCTGCTTGGCAATCCCACGGAAAGCCACGTTGTGTCCCTGGGCCTTGCTGCAGCCGGCAGCACCAGAGCCGGAGGGCAGCTGGGAGTACCAGGGCACCACAAACATGCTGTGGGTGTTAGACCCAGCAGGATCCCACGGCTTGCCCCAAGACATGAGCGGATGCAACAGAAGCTGCCTGATTGGGACACATCCTGGGCAAACAGCGTGAGCGCGCCCCAAGGCCCAAGTGCTGTCAACACCTATCAGGGAACTCGGGCCATAAGATGCTTGACATGGACATCTGAGGGCCAGATTCCTGTCCCTGGTGACTCCCGGACCAGGGATGTTGGAGTGCAGGTGGAGATGCAGGATTTGGAAGAGAATGCTGTGACAGAAGTGGCAGGACATCCATCTGGTGCCCTGCAGCTTGCATCTCTTGCCCCATCTACCACCGTGCCGGAGTCCTCCAGACAAGAACTGGAGGATACAGCAAGACTACAAGGGCCCAGACAGATCAGCTGTGAGCCCTGTCCCTATTCTGTGACTCAGTCAGAAACCAGCAGTATCTGTGATGAGGCAATGGAGGACACCACATCAAGTGTGGAGGGCCACTTTCTTGCCTCTTGCGATTCACATTACCTACAGAGAGAGACCTGTGCCAGTGCTGACAGTGATGCCAGCACTGATCACAGCATGCTGGAGGCCGGGGACACTTCAGTGACGGCTGAGAATGTGCCCGTGCTCTCCTATATTTGCCCTGAAACCGTGGAGGGTGAGGAAGAAGAAGGGAAAGACGAACGTCAGACAGATGCTGCAGAGGCAGCCAGCGTGTCACCAAGCAGATCTGGCTCCTCACCTTGTGAGGTGAAGACCACGTCGTCGGCTTCCCCTGTTGCTGATGATCCCCGACCTGAGGGGCATTTGCCCACAGGCGAGGAGGGAGCAGAAGCTGCAGCCTATCAGCAGGAGGTGAGTAATGTGCCCGTGATTGGCACTGGGTGTGCAATAGGGCAGTAGCAGTGGCGGTGCAGTGCAGGGAGATGGCTGGTGCTGTCTCCTTTGCAGCCAGCTCCATGCACAAGGCTGGACATCCCCTCCATAAGCCCTGGCTCTTCTTCAAGTGAGGAGCACAGGAAGGGGATCCCATCCCTGGGACCCTGGCACCCACAGCATCACCAGCCAGTGGCTTACGGGGCTGTGGTTTTGCTCTCCCCACACAGGTTTCTGCAGAGGATGGAGGAGGAGCACAGAGCTCTGAGTGCTTCAGAGAGACACCAGAGGATGGCCCAGGTATGTCCCCAGGCAGTAAGCCATCCCAGGGAGGAGCCTGCCGCCATGGGCTGGCAGGGATCTGTGCCCTGCCGTATCGAGGTCAATCCTCCCAGGGAAATTGCGTGGTGCTGGGGGCAGGCAGGGCCTTGCCTCTGCCCCTTGTCTACAGCTCTCTGTCCCCCACAGGTACCGCTGCCGCACCACACGCAGCAGCTCGCCGCCGGATGCCAGCTGTCATCAGGAGGACGCTTCGGGCTCTGCGCAGGGCTTTCACCTACAGCTGCATGAAGGGCCGGTGAGAGGAGAGGCACCAGGCTGCCAGCACCAGGCAGCTTCCCGGAGATGGCAGCTTGCGTCCTGTGGATGCAGAATGATCATCAGTCCAATCCCCATCCTGTCTCCTCCACATTTTCTCCGAGATGCAGTGCCCGTGCCATGGCCACTAGAGACAACAGACTCCCAGAGCTTGCCCCCAGATCTCAGGAACCTGACATCTCCAGCACATGGCAGCATGAGCTGAGAGCAGGGGGCCAGCCCTGCAAGACTCATCACCCATTTTCCTGAAACCAGAGCTCTGTGTAAGAACTATGTCTGTGTGTTCCATCTAACAAAAATAAAAATTCCATCAACCCAGCAGAGTGCTATGCTCTTCCTGATAACTTCCATTTTACCCTGGTGTATGGTGTATGATTACCAGAATGAAAAACACCAAATAGATTTGTAGCCAAGATGCTTTACCAGTGGTACAGGTAGAGAGGTTATCGTGATGCACTTACTGTCGTGGCAGGACCTGCGTGTTCCACTGCCTCCCTCCGCATGTAAACGCCAATTGGTTCTGGTATTCTTCAGGAGCGGGAATGCCGAAGAAAGCATTTGTCAAATCTTGGAGACAGTGGGATGCTTTTATTTCAGATCACTCCCTTTCATTTTGCCAATTGATTATTAAGAACAGAACAAAACTCAGGTGCATCTGGAGGTGCCCATTTTGGGGCATTTAGTGGGGATGAGAGCAGATAGGTTGGGGTGAGGGAAGTACAGGTGAGATGTGACTTTTAAATCCTGCTGGTTCTAAATCCACAATGAAAGGGCCATGCTTCTATAGGAAATCTAAGTATGAATTGTTATATTCAAAGTAAACAAGTATAAATCACCCCATCCCAAGACAGCTGTCTAATAGCAGAATATCTCAGACTCAGTGCCTCTCAGTTAGACTACACTTGCAGGTATGAATGCTACTCTAAAATAAAGCAGTCAGGAACCCCCTCTTGAAAACAGTAACAAAGATGCTCCTGCCAAATTAGAGTCATAGATTCATAGAACCACCGGATTATAGTGGTTGGAAGGGACCTCAAGAGATCATCGAGTCCAACCCCCCTGCCAAAGCAGTTCCCTACACCAGGTTGCACAGGTAGGCATCCAGGCTGGTCTTGAATATCTCCAGAGAAGGAGACTCCACAACCCCCCTGGGCAGCCTGTGCCAGTGCTCCGTCACCCTCACCGTAAAGAAGTTCTAGCGCACATTCATGCAGAACGTCCTGTGCTGCAATTTCCGTGAAACAGAAACAAAAAAAGGCTGAAGAAAATTTCATTTTCCTTTTTCCCCTTGGCTTCACAGAAAAGGAGTCCAAAGCCAGAATGAGAGTACTCTCTACATTATTCGGTCAAACTCCTTTCTTTATCATTTGATGTCTGAAACCTGCACAGAGCTAAGTATGCAGTACAGGTATGGAAGCACTGATATTCTTGTGGCTGAGAAATTTGTTTTCTTTGGTATCCAAAATAGTGAGTAGGCACATTTTCAATTGGGAGGAATGAAGTACAATTTCCTCACGTGATCTTACTGAACTCTAATGTAACGGAACATTACGAAGGGCCAAACAGGTTGGATTATGTGCATGTAATTCTGGATGTGTTTGATGCTTCTCTTTTTTTAGCATGTGTATGCATAGCTTTCTGTGCACGAATTCTGCTAAAAGTTCACATGACATTTCTCAATTTAATTTCTGTGATGTTTGTGTTCTGTTAATTTCTTCTGTCATGGGTTGAAGGGCTGCTTTGTGCCAGTTTTGTGATGATTGGGGTGGGGGTACCACGGACACACGTCCCAGGAAATGGGAAAGGGAAAAGGGAGATGGGCCTATGAAACAGCCGCAACAATCAAAGGAGGAAATCTAAATTATTAAATAAGTGATTGGAAGGCAAAATAACAGAATATAATACAATATGATCAGAAGTGAAGCTAATAAATCAAATATAATGAGCAAGAGAGAGTGTCCCATAAACGGAAGGCCTTACGCTACACGCTGAATGCGAGTTGGCAGTGAGCACGCACTGCTGGGTCAATCCCAAAGGAAACAGAGTGTCTCGGTACGTGCAAACATTTTATCTTTATCTGTGAGCGGATAAAAATAAAAACACACAGCAATGCAAAGTCCTCTGGGGGATGTAGTTGTTGTTCTCTTCTGAGACAGGTATACCCGGAGCTATGGATGATCCACAGAGCTGGGGCATTAACTCTTTCAATGCACTACATGATGTTCTGATATGGAACACTAGGGACATTGAGGACACTGATGATATTGATATCAATGCGGATATGGGGACATGGAATATGAGGACATTGGGAATGTTGGGTCTCCCTGGGAACATTGGGATATCTATGGGGACACCGAAGAACACTGCAGGCACAGTGGGCTCACTGAGGTCTCCCTGGGGACACTGAATGACATTGAGGGACACAGGGGAACATTGGGGGATGTTGAGGACATCGGAGTCTCTATGGGAACATTGAGGTTATTGAGGACATGGGGGTCCATGTCTGGATGCTGATCAGAGATAAGTGGTGTGTGGGGATCAGGGCTTGGCCTTTCTCCTTCATAATGCAAAGGGGTTTTTCTCATCTTCAGAGACACCATCACAGTGCCTTTGTCTCGTGGCTTCCAATTATCTGCTCTAACAGTCCCATGGGCATGATTACTTGTTAATGGCCCTCAGTGGGGCCCATTATTACTCCAAGAAACTTCACTACTACTTCTGACAATATCTTCTTGAGCTCTTTGTACCATCTTCTCAGTGCACTGGAGGTTGGTGGACTCAGCAGCAAATTACAATCTAAAGAACCCTGGTGTGCCCTGTGCCTTCCTGTCATCTTCTTTCAGTGCACAGAGCTTGTACAGCAAATTGGAGAGGTGTCTGGAGAGAGTCTCAAGATGAAGAGTCTGATGAGCATTTAGTAGGTCTCGTTATGTATTTAATTAATGTTTGGCTTAAAAAAGAATTAGAAGTTGTGTTTGGCAATGGATGTTGATGCAGGATGTCCCCAAATGAGTTCCGTTCTGACACTGTTTGGACAAACACAACTTCCCCACCCCTTTTCTACTTCCACTGAACCCATGGGACCTGCATCACTTTTTCTCACATCACTCTTCCCCTCTGAAGTCACCCACTCAGTGTTAAATCTCCTTTGCATGAACTACAACTTCCTTTCCTGTGCAGTTGTCCTGCTAAAACATGCCCGGAACCAAGTTCATTTATTTAGGAGAGCTGGAGACACCTGGAGGGTGGTAGATATCATACACGCCGTGGGGTGGAACAGCGGTGGGCGCTGGGCATTACTCACAGTGCATTGGCACAGACGGAAACACCATCAGTGTCACAGTACCTGAAGGCATTTGTGTCCTCAAAACACTGTTCTGGCACACTCTTTTCTTTTAATACACATCTCCTCAAAGACCCTCAAAGTATTTTCAACATTAATGGAAACAGGCCTCATGAGAATATCCAAAGTTGAGAAGAGTGTTAACACATATTCACTGATTTCTATCTTTGTCTTCAATACTTTTTTGCAATGTTAGTGACATTGGCATCTTTCAGACTTACAGCTTGAAAAAGGAAAGAAGATCCATTTGTGTCTTGCACAGAACCGGGTGCTTCCAAAACATGCCCATGACAGTCCTCAGGGTTTGCACTGACTGAGTCACACTGAGGTACTGATCACTTTTCATTTCCTCAGATCTGGTTTTAGATGGTCACATGCAGCTCAGGACGCTTCTTGCCCTGTAAACATCTTCTCTCTTCCCATCGGCCATCAGCCATCAGGACATAGGATCACAAGAAGAGCCAGGCTGGACAGGAACCTGGGGGATGTCTGCAGTCCAAACTCTCAGAAAGAGGGACACCCCAAATTGATCAGCATTTGCTCTTGTTGAATTTTGCAGACCTCCGTCGGCAGAGACTGCAGAGCCTCATTGGGTGACCTGCACCAATTCTTGTATCATCTGGTTTTGAAAAAGGTGCTTTTCTGATGCACAGGACAAAAGTCCCCACACATTCACTTTTATCTCCCAACACGCACCATGGGGAAGGGCCTGGCTCTGTGCTCTCCATCACCTCCTCTAGGTTCTGGCAGGCTGCACTGAGATCCCCTTCAGCCTTCCCTTCTCCAGGCTGGACAAGCACAGGTCCCTCAGCCTGTCCTTGTAACTGAAGTGTTCTAGTCCCAGTCCTCTTGTTTGAAGCTTTTCAAACCCAGTCCAGGTTGATGACATCTTTCTTGTGCTGAGGATCTGAAATGTGGAGGCACTACTCTGGATAATGCTTTCCCTCCATCTTCTAGCCATGGTTCATATAAAATAGGTGGAGACTGACTTGTTACTTCATTTCTGAATTACTGGACAAGGATGAATGTTAATAAAGTAAAAGAGAGATTTACATTAGATGTTTGAAAGGAACTCCTAGCATTCCTAATATCACAGTGTGAGACATGGAAGAGGTGTGGAACAGGCAGCCCAAGGAAGTTGTGGATGCCCCTTCCTTGGAAATGTTCAAGGCGTCAAGGGCCCCGAGCATCCATCTCTACTGTGTGACAGCCCCGCACACAGCAAGGGAGTTGGAACGGGATGGTGTCCAAGGTCCTTCCAACCCAAGCCATTCAAGGATTCTATCATTTCTGTCATCTCTTCCAACTCGGGATCCTCTTTGCTTAGTTATTTGGAGTTCACTTCTTCTTGCAATGACACGTCCCTTCTGTCTCTGTCACCTAAAATACCAAGAAGCCCAGTCCAACTCATAAACAGTGAGATCAGGAAGGACATGAGTATCAGAGACTTTTCCATGTCCTGTCTCACCAGGTTCCCTGCCCCATTCGACTGTGGTCCCACAGTCTCCCTAGCTCTCCTTTTCTTCCCTCTATTTTTTCCGCAAGCTCTTTTTCCCTTAGATATGCCTGGACACATTCAATTGCAGTAGAACTCTAGCTTTGCTAAACTCATCTCAGCACGTACACTGGGACAAACCTCTGCATTGCTGCCAAGTGACCTCTTCTCTCTTCCCCTTTCTGGATGCATCCTTTCTGTGTTTGAGTTTGATCAGGTTGTACTTTCCCATTCCTGCAGGAGTTCAGACATTGTTACTTGGCTTTCTCTTCCTTGGAATGGATTTCTTCTGCTTGGAAGCAGTGATTCTTAGGTATCTAAAGATTTCTAAAAGTTGGCTGAGGATGTGCTGGAGACCCCAGGGAACTGGCATTCAAATGAGAGCCCAGAGCAAACTCAGGTGTCATCAGTGAAAGAGGGTAGGTGTGTCATAGCTTTGTAATGTCTTGAACTCCAGAGCATGCCGCAGATGGAACAGAGAGGAAGAGCTGGCTCTTTTGGTGAGCTCAGGCCTTTGGTCAGAGTAAAAACTAGTCATGCTCCATGGGGAAAGGTGAGAAATGATACTCTCAGGTGCCCTAAACTGGGAGCTCTGATGTCATTTAGGATTGCCAAGTATACTCCCATTTCCTGTCTGCCCCCAGCTGTTGCTTAGAAAGGAGGTGGCTATCTCTGAGGTTGTCTACCACAGCTTGCAGGCACTGTTGCCCACATCCAGGAGCACCCCAGGCACCTTGGTCATCAGTGAGTGTCTGTATGTGAGCAAGGGACTCCCCTGAATTTTTTTGCATGGAAGGTGATGAGGAGCTGGAACAGATTGCCCAAGGAGGTGGTAAAAGCCCCACCCATGAAGGCAATCAAGGCCAGGTTGGATGAGTTGTTGGACAACATGATCCAGTCACTGGCAGCATTGCCAATGGCAAGGGGGGTTGGGAATAAGTGACTTTTAAATTCCCTTCCAACCTAAGCCATTCTCTGATTCCATTGTCTATGATTCTGTGATGATTCTGCAGCATTTCAGGAGCTGTTGGCCATGGAGACTCACGGACATCTCCAGGGAGATGGGGAGAAGAAAGTCACATCCTCTCATGCTGAGTTGGGCTGGTCCCCTGGGACACAAGGAGCTCATACAAGCAGGCAGCGCTGCAGAGAGACAGCTGTGCCCAGGAGCAGCTCCTGTGCACCACGTATTAAGGCTGGGGGCATGATCTGCAGGTGACAGGGGCAGAAGAGAGAAAGGAGACAGGGCTCAGAGGATGTGTGGGATGTGAGCAGGCTGTGAGCTCACTGGAGGAGCATCACTCACGGCCTTGAACACAGTAAGTCTCTCGCTGCAGGCAGTGCAGCCGCTTTTCCTGGAGGGATGACTACATCAGGGATATCCCATGGCAGCTCAGGCTGCATATGCTCTGTGTTTCTTTCTGCTGGCAAAAGACGTGCTCCAGCTGAGGGCTTCCCTGCTGCAGCGTCAGAGCACAGCCCTGAGGGCTGCGTGTCCCAGGACGGCTGCAGGCTGTGCAGCCGGGGGTGCAGCCGGGTGCCCAGGGCTGTGGTGCAGAGCAGGGTCCCTGCTGTGCCCCAGGGGCTGTGTGCCGGGGCAGGGACTCTGCCGCCTGCCAGGCTCAGCACTCAGCCTGCCCGGGGAGCTGCCCAGGGTGCTGCGGGGACACGTGTGGGGGGAAGGAGTCACCCAGCAGGGCAGGGGCCTTCTGCTGCCACAGCTGCTGCCTGGGGCAGGGCATCACAGCTCCTCTGCACCCCAGAATCTTTCCAAGGGTGCTTTTCAAGAGGAGAGACAAGGCAGGGATTTTCCATTTGCTGTTCTTAGGGATGAGAAAAGGGTTGGAGGCAGGAATGTGAAATAGCTGGGAGATAAGAACACATCTCTGAGAATCCTGAAATGTTCCTTTCTCAATCTGCCGTTATGTGAACAATCTCCTATGGTGCTTTCAGCCTGGCCTCGCACAGGGGAAAGTACCAGCAGAAACATGTCATTTTCAGCAGACATGAACATATGCTGACGCTGCCAACAGTCAGCTTTCTGCGTAAACATACCTAAGCTCACAGAGCTTGTGATGAGGGCTCTGAGTGTAGACAGGTTAAAAGTATGATACATGGAAACTGAATGTCTTTCAGGATAGTCTTGATTTGTCATTATCTTCTGCACTCCTAACAGCACTCCATGTCCAGGAATAGCTGAGCAGATGCCCAACAGCAGCTCCATCAGCGAGTTCCTCCTGCTGGCGTTGGCAGACACGCGGCAGCTGCAGCTCCTGCACTTCTGGCTCTTCCTGGGCATCTACCTGGCTGCCCTCCTGGGCAACGGACTCATCAGCACAGTCGTAGCCTGCGACCAGCGCCTGCACACTCCCATGTACTTCTTCCTCCTCAACCTCGCCCTCCTCGACCTGGGCTGCATCTCCACCACTCTCCCCAAAGCCATGGCCAATGCCCTCTGGGACACCAGGGCCATCTCCTACACGGGATGTGCTTCACAGGTCTTTTTCTCTGTTTTCTTCATCTCAGCAGAGTATTCCCTTCTCACAGTCATGTCCTACGACCGCTATGTTGCCATCTGCAAGTCCCTTCACTACGGGACCCTCCTGAGCAACAGAGCTTGTGTCACCATGGCAGCAGCTGCCTGGGGCACTGGAGTTCTCTATTCCCTTGTACACACTATCAATACATTTTGTATACCACTGTGCCAGGGCAATGTTGTGAATCAGTTCTTCTGTGAAATCCCCCAAATGCTAAAGCTCTCCTGCTCTCAATCTTACCTCAGGGAAGTTTGGCTTATTGTGGTTAGTGGCTGTTTGTATCTTGGGGGCTTTGTTTTCATAGTGCTGTCCTACGTGCAGATCTTCAGGGCAGTGCTGAGGATGCCCTCTGAGCACGGCCGGCACAAAGCCTTCTCCACGTGCCTCCCTCACCTGGCCGTGGTCTCCCTGTTTCTCAGCACTGGCATGTTTGCCTACCTGAAGCCCCCCTCCATCTCCTCCCCATCCCTGGACCTGGTGGTGGCAGTTCTGTACTCAGTGGTGCCTCCAGCAGTGAATCCTCTCATTTACAGCATGAGGAACCAGGAGCTCAGGGATGCCCTGAGAAAACTTAGGATCATCCCCAGCAAGGTCAGAAAATATTAGGACCATATTTTGTTACAATTCCTATTTGCTATTTCCTAAAACATGGATTTTGATTAAATGTAGCGATTCTTAGCCTTTTCGTTCTTATTTATGTATTTTGATTCAAGCATGTCATTTGCCTGAACTACATGTCTTCCCATGTAAATAAACACATTGAACATGCCTGAAGGAAATAATTTCTCTAAGCTTTTCTTCCCTTCCTCCATGGAGATGGAGAATCCTCCTTATGAAGGAGTGTTTAAGGGGCAACGAGCCCAGCTGCCAAGTGGAGCAGCAGCCCCGATGTCCTTGGGTACAGCCCCTCACTACTGAGAGGGCTTCTGCTCTCTGCTGCCTTGGAATCAGGGCTGCTTCTTTCCGGGGGCCATGGTGATGTGCACGGTCAGGATGTGGCCTTTTGAGTGCTGCTCTCCTTCCACTTCCTGCTGTACCTCTATGCTCCTGGTAACTCTTGGGTCCTGTGATTTCGCAGCAGTCCTGTTGTCTCTACAGTGGCATCCCTGAAGTAGCAGGCAGGAGCAGGCGGTATGCAGCAACGTGCCAGAGCTGACCTCACTAGCTAGCACTGCCAGAACACAAGTGGCTGCTCCGGGCACAGACCTGGGGATCTCTTCCAAAGTAGTAGTCTGCAATGCAGCCAAGGTGATGCTCTCTGCTTTTATAGTTTCTTGAGTTCTCCAGAAATACTCACAGAAGTGGATGGAGTGCTGGACCAAGAACTCCCTACTGGGTAGCAATTATTGTATAATAAAATCTTAGAATGCCTTTGGGTTGAAAATTTCTGCCTGTCCTCTTGAGTCCTTGGAATGTGGGGATTTGTGGTGGAGGTGGAGACCCAAAGAAAGGAATGAGGTATCTAAATATGTAGCATCTAAAGGTAAGGTGGGGGCAAATGCAAGAGGACAG
Organism: Oreortyx pictus; assembly: GCA_036925125.1. Classification (NCBI taxonomy): domain Eukaryota; kingdom Metazoa; phylum Chordata; class Aves; order Galliformes; family Odontophoridae; genus Oreortyx; species Oreortyx pictus. The sequence continues at coordinate 13,912 of JAUPFR010000223.1, read as the reverse complement.
GCTCTTCTCAGTGGTGTGTAGCAACAGGACATGGAGTAAAGGCCTAAAACTTGTACATAAAAATTTCTGTACAAACATGATGAAGATACATTTTTTTTGTAAGGTTGATGGAGCACTGGAACAGGTGGCCCAGGGAGGTAGGGGAGTCTCCTTCTATGCAGATACTCAAGATATATCTGGACACCTACCTGTGCTGCCTCTTGCAGGAAACCTGCTTTAGTAAGAGTGTTGGACTCCACGGTCTCTCGATGTCTCTTCCAATCCCTGTGATTGTGTGATTCTGTGAGGTGACCGAGGAGAGAGGACCCAAAGAGAGGGAATCAAGTGGACTCATTGACAAAGAACCAAGTGAGCCCAAAGAAAGGGAACAGAGTAGACCAAAGAAGGGAACTAAGAAGAGAGGGGACCCAAGGAAACAGAGGTCACGAGCTAGCCCTTGTCACCAAGCCCATATCTGCACCAGGCTGTGCCCATGGTGCATGGATGTGAAGAGCAGGAGCAGGCTGTGAATGGCTGCCTTCATCTTCCTCTGTGTTCTGGGGGCTGGGAGAGGCTGTAGAAGGCCAGGGCTGCATTTACCCCCCCAGGGCTCCTCCCACCATCCCTAATGCCCCCAGCCTTGACAGAGTCAAGCCAGACAAGGATAGATCAGAGGGGTCCCTTCTGAGCATGGGAACAAGGACACAAACACATAGAGCTTGGCTTTGCTGAGGGATTTATTGATCATCAGAGGGTGTCATTGATCATCAGGGTCTTCACTGGTCGTTGGAAGGCAACATTGGTCATCAGGGGGCTGCACTGGTCATCAGATGGCTGCACTGGTCATCAGAGGATGTCAGAAGGCATCACAGGCAAGAAGAAGCCTTGTCCCTGCAGGGTTTGTCACCAAGGACTAAGTGCAGGAGAAAGACTGGCAGCAGCCAACAGGGCCAGGGCAGGATGTGGGTCCCCTGGGGACAGCAGTTACTGCCCCTGTCCCATCTGCACAGTGACCCAGGGCCATCCATAGGGCACCCTGAGCCTGCCCCTTCCAGATGCCCTCCTCAGCACATCCCCACAGAGCGCAAGACAAGGTCTCGAGGTGACAGTGCCCAGGTCCACCTGGAACAGGTCAGGGACCGCCCTCCATCCCATCCATCCCCAGACCCTGATGCCTGGTCCTCAGGGCTCTGGAGACACCCACGTTCCCCCAGGTGCCCTGTGGGGTCACAGATATCCCCGTGCTGCTCACCTAGACATGGAGATCCAGGACCGCGCGTCTCACACGCAGGGGATCCTCCTCTGTTCCGCTGAGCATGACCTGGGGAGAAAGGGGATGCTAGGGACACACCGAGGGTACTGGGACAATGGGACATGCTGGGGGCAGTAGGATGCACAGGGACACACTGGGAGCACTGGGGAAATTGGGACACATTGGGACACCCTGAAGGCACAGGGACCCATTGTGGGCACTGGAACACCCTGGCCAAGGCACGGTCCTGCAGATGCATAGCCCCAACTGCTCCCCACTGCCTCCTTCCCCTGCTCATTGCCTGCCCACAGCAGGAGGGAACCCAGCAGAAACCTTAGAACCTCACTGGTGTCCCCATGTCTTAGGAGAACAGAGAGGACAGCAGCACATCCCAACCCCATCCTTGACCCAGGGGTACCCCACAACTCACAGGAGGAGGATGGACATCAATGGAAGGTGGCTGCACCTGGGGAAGAAGAGCCATGGGGCAGCTGTCAGGGAGCTGTGTGGCTGGGGAATCACCATATGTCCCCATCCAAGCCCCCCGTTGGTCCCGGGGCTGCCCCCAGCCTCACGGCTGCCAAGGTCTGTGTGCATCTCTGCCCATGGAGGACCTAAGGGTGGAGATAGACATAGGAATGGACAGGGGATTGGGGGCCCAAAGGGAGGGGCATGGGGTGTCAAAGAGGTGAGATTTGGAGGTGCCAAATGGAGAAGTGCAGGGATCACAAAGAGGAGAATGGTGAAAAATGAAACAGGTCCCCATATCAATTGGGAACCTAAAGAGATGAGAAACGGGGTGTCAAAGAAAGGAGATTTGCTGGTGCCAAAGAGAGGGCATTTGGAGCCCCAAAGGCAGAGGATTTGGGGACCCAAATAAATGGGGAGTAAAGTGAAAATGGAAGAACTTGGGAAACCCCAACTTGAGGGGTGGCTCCTGCCAGGCAGGAACAGACCACGTTTATCCCTGCGGAACTCCCTGCTGGGCCACCCTTGGGTGCTATCTGCGTGGCTGCTCAGACACTCACCAGAACATCATGTTCCTCAGGCTGCAGACTCAGCAGTGGCTGTGGGAAGAGGTGTAGGAGAGGGAGTGAGAGACACCCTAACATCAGGGACCCCCATCACTGAACATCTCCAGCCCCAGCCCTCATCCCCCATGGATGCATCACCTGAGCTTCCACTGTGCAGCACAGGGCAGCGAAGAGCAGCACGAGGCTGAGCACAGCCGCCTTCATCTTCCTCTGTGTTCTAGGCGTTGGGTGAGGCAGCAGGAGGACAGGGCTGCATTTATCTACCCAGAGCTCCTCCCACAACCCTCAAATGCCCCTGGGCTTGGCAGACTTTCCTGGCATGGGTTTAGCACAGCATGCAGTCATATCCTGCCCTAGCCCAAGGGCACAGGAAGAAGCCAAGGATCAGAGGAAGAACAGTGAGTGCTGGGATACTGATAACATTGACCCCAAAGTCACCGCCAGCACCCAGCACACACCATGTGTGTCCCAGGATCGCCCAGAGGGGTCATTGGATAGAGGGAAGAGAAATGGGACATGGGCAGTGGGGATATTGTGTAGATATGGGGACAACAAGGGGACACTGGGTTACAAGGACATCATGGGGACATGATAATGTCATGGTAACACGGAGACATCATGGAGATACAGGGACATGGGAAAATGAAGGTATGGGGACATAGGGTTATGTGCACAAATGGGAACTGGTTGGTGCCAGGGACGTGGAATTCCATAGATGGGCAGTGGGGGCAGGTTGGTGACAGAGTTAAATAGACACAGGGAGGCTGGCATGCAGTGTCCATGTTGTCATGCAGGAGTTCAGGAGTGAATCACAGACCTTGGCTGTGGCAGATGGCTTTCCTCCTTATTTCTTCTGCAAAACACAAAGACCACAACTTTCAGAATCATGGAATCTCAGAATCATGGAACATCTGAACCACGGGGTCACAGACTCAGAGAACCAATGAGTCATAGAATCATAAAACCACAGCATCACAGTCATTATAGAATCATGGAATCATTTAGGTGGGATAAGGCCCCTCAGGTCACATCAGGAGGTGTGTCATGCATTTTCTGCTCTTTTTAGATAGCTCGCATCAGAAGACACCACGTTACATCCAGAAATCTGCATGGTGTACCTGATATGGGAGTAGCACTGCCTGTGTCTGTGAGTGCAGTTTGTCAGTAGGACACACAGGCAGGGAATCCAAGGCTGGGGGTGAAAATGGGCTTTGAAGTCTCTTGGATGTGTGCCTGAGCTTCAGCTGAACAAAAATGTCCTACCGGATTTGTTCCCTTGATGATACAGCCCCCTGTCATGGCTTCAAAGAAAGGGAGTCTTGTTTTGCCCAGATGAAAAGGAAGACAGAACAGAGCACTGAGAAATGGCTCAGAACTGCTAACGACTCAAGGATACATCTGTCAGAACAGCCAGCTGGTCACAGCTTCACGGGGCATTTCCCATAAAGAAGAGAGCTGTTGTGGGGCATCTCTGACAAGAACACTTGAATGTTTGCTTTGGGAATCACCCAGAGAGCAGTCAGCTGGAAGAGTTTCCCTTGGTCTGATTCTGCTCTGGGCAGTGTTTGTCAGAGCTTATCAGTGCTGCGTCATTCACTGCATTTCAATACAGTGTGGCATTATTCCTGCTCTGGAGTTACTTTAACAGGACCTAATGAATTGTCCGTGCTGCCATCACTGAGCAATATTGACGGAGGTGAGGTCTGTAATAAATGCAAAGCAGGTGGGTGACACTTGATAGCAATTTCACATCAAAGATTCTCCTCAGGAAAACCCCTTTGCTGGTTTGATGACACCTAAAAAGAAATCCTCAGGCTCTGTAACAACAGAACACTGAAAATGGAAAATGTGATGAGTTCTAAGTTCTCCAGCTGCTCAGTCAGCAGCCTCCTCTGCAGCGATCTCCCCACCGTGGGGAATCATTTAGGTTAGAAATGACCTCTGGGGTCATCCAACTGCGGACTCAGCGCCGTCGAGTCCACCGCTAAACCCGTATCTGTGACATGTCACCGTATGTGTGGTGTGTCACCCTGCTGGGCCCTGAGCTCGTGCTGCTGGGGAGCAGGTGCAGGGACTTCCACGGCACGGCACGGCCTTGGCTGGGCTTGTTGAGCTCAGAGGTCTTCTCCAACCTAGATGATCCTGGGATTCCAGGACATTAGGATTCTAGCGTGATACTAGGATTCCACGTTTCCACTTTTCACGGATTCTATCATCCTAGGGTTCAAGAGTTCTAGGAGTGTAGGAAAACAAGCACGTAGCATTCTTGTTTTGTAGGATACTGGGTTTCTGCTTTTCTTAGATTTGGAGGATGGTAGGATTGTATATTTCTTAGACTCCTGGATTTTTATGCCAATAGGATTCCAGGTTTCTAAGATTACAGGATGATGGCATTCAGTGTTTCCAGGACTGAGGTTTCTAGAATTGTAGGTTTCTTAGGTTTCTAGGATTCTATGATACTGGGATTGTTAGGTATCTTCAGTTGATAGGATTCTAGGTTTCTAGGATTTATAGAATTCCTGGATTCTGGGTTCAAGGCTTTCAGGTTTCTAGAACTGCAGGTTTCTTAGGTTTCTAGGATTCCAGGATTCTGGGTTTCTACGATACGGGGATGGGCTCTCACGACCACGCATCAGGGGTTTGACCACACCCAATGAGAACTCACGGCTAGCTTAGGGAGTAGCGCAGTTTGTTAAGGCAACAGGTTGCAGATTCTTTGTGATAATCACAGTCTGCAAAGCACGTGAACTGCACAATGCTTTTTCTCAGTCAGCTTACCAGGCTTCTCTGGTTTTGACTAACAGATACGGCTGCAGGCCACGTTGCTCAGGGAAGTGTCATGGAAGAGATTACCCAGTGCGTTCCTCCCTGGAGGTTTGTCTTCTGTCAAGAGGTGGGCATTTTAAGAAGTCACCTCCAGTAAATATTCCACAAAACCATATAAACTTTGGAGGCACCACCCGGTGCAGCTCCAACACCCCAGAGGTCACACCTGTTGGAGACCCCACAACTGAATCACTTAATCCAGATGTGTCTTGAGTTCCTCCTTAGAAGGAGATTCCACAGTCTCTCTGTGGGGGTAGGGGGAAGAACTAATCCTTTTTTCACAAAAAGGAGGTTGAGTATGCCACTGCTTTCATGGTCTTGATCTAGTTGTTTTTTTTTTTTTTTTTTTTTTTAATCAATATTTTAAGAATAGACTTTGAAATTAAAATGTCTTGTAACATATATATTAACAATATTCTATATGTTACGGCAATCAGATAATAAGGGAAACTCATAATTGCTTGGATTGCGAGGGGCTCCAAGTATCATCAAGTTTCAACCCCTCTGCCACAGGGAGGGCCCCCAACCTGCAGTGATGAGAGCTGCTTCAGAAGTAATACCTGCTTATATATTATGCTGGGACATAAGATCAGGGGCAGATGTTGGGGCTGTGTCTGTAGAGCATTGCATTGCTCTAAGTGGAAAAGGGTTTCACACACTGACATTCGCCGATGCTTGCTGAATGTTTATGGAGACCAAACAGTGGATGTGAGCAGAGGGAGGCAGAGGTTCAGCAGTGGTGACAGTGGGTTACCTTTGCTGGCACAGATTGTTCTGAGCATGGCATACAGGTTCTTGTTCATCACTGGCAAAAAAGTACATAGCTAATTGTGGTGACTCTGCAGAAACACAGGGCTTTGTTGCTGTGAATGTGCACTATCAAATAGTATTATTGTGCTCTTTGTTGTCATTGGCATGGAAATAAATAGGAACCATTACTTTTGGAGCAACCTAAGTCTATGCAGCCCAGACAATTTGCATTCACTAAACGTGGCCCAGGCGAAACAAAAGGGTGGACACCTATGGGAGGAGCATTCGAGTGGGCAATTTAGTAATGGTATGGCTAGGGGACGGGAGTTTTCAATTTGGGCTTCAAGAGAAGCTTTGAGGATCAGGGTGAGGAATGCACTGAGAGGTACAAAGAAGGCTTAAGTTTTGTGGCTTTGCACTCTGAGTGAGTCACAGCAGCACCTGAACCCCTTTTTCCTCTTCAAAATCTTCATTTTTTTGCCAGCTAAGCTCCTCTTCCCTCCCCTCCATCTCCCATCTCTGTTCTCCAGGCTTCTCCTGACCTCCCCGTGTTTGTCACCTCATGAGGGGCAGATTTCTACCTGCCAGCCTAAGCTCAAGAATGGCTCCTGTACGTCTTGGGTAACTTTTACCGGACCTTATCACATGATTCATTTACCACAGGCCATTCTGGAGGCACTGGTCACCCCTGTGTACAAAACGGAATAAGCCCTGAAGGAAGATTTTAGAAATAGCTGGAAACTTTTGAGATGTTGCCCACATTCAAAGACTCTTCCTGTATGAGTTGTCTCAGGGACTTAGGAAGAGGAGACCAGACGAGCAGCATGCAAGCCACGTGCTGCTGCTGTCCTGTCACAGGCACTGACAGATGTGAGCCTGAAAGCACAGAGCCCAGCCCAGAGCCAAGGGATGACCTGTCAGCTCTTCCAGGCTGAGGATGAACAGCCGTACGCTTCCTGCTGCACTGAGGGGCTCTGAGAACATCTGAGCCCGGCAGCTCCCGAAATGTCTCACAAGACGGATGACAGACAAAGTCATTGCATGTCCTTTGTTTTGTTACGCTTCACAGATATTGATAAGCTTCAGCCTGCTTCCTCATGTACAGTGTCTATGGGCTGCACTACACCGGTACACGCTGAATAGGAATTGATGTGGGTAATGACACTTTAATGAAAAACATTAGAAAAAACACTCTAAATTACACTTAAATTATAAAAAGAGCACAAACCAAAGAAAGAGATTGTGTTTTGGTAAAAATCTTCATTACAAGGAGTTTCCTGAAAAAGTTGGCAGTTCATTGCTTCTGAAACACATCTAGTCATCAGTTTCCACAGGGCATCCCTGAGCTCCTGGTTCCTCATGCTGTAAATGAGAGGATTCACTGCTGGAGGCAACACTGAGTATGGAACTGCCACCAGAAGTGTAGGGGGCTTCTATGTGGTGGAACGTGGGCCTGGCGAAAGAGAGAAAGTGTTGTGGGGGATAACTTGAGGTGTTGAGAATGCTGAAAATAGGGAATGGGGCTTATTTCGGGGGGACAGGGGGTGTAGGTGGTTTACGGGCAGGTGTGGCCCTGTTCCATGACAAATGGGGCAGGGAACCCACGGCCCCACGCCCCAGTAATGGGGAAGGTGGAGAAGGGAGAGGGTAGGGAGGTGGACCTATAAAGAAAACAGCGGCAATGATCTGAGGAGGAAAACTAATTCTTTCAAAAAGATTTTGGAAAACAAAATTACGCAATATATTACAGTAAAATTGGAAATGAAGCTGTTAAATCAAATCATAGGAGAGCGTGACTGAAACCAAAGGCCTTCCTCTAAAGCTGAAAGCGAGATGGTGAGAGAGCTCCCAGTGCCGATGAGCAGCAAAAAGAAGCCCTGGAGCTTGCGTGCACTTTGATCTTTCCCTCTGCGTTCCTCTTTCCTTCCTTCAGGGGATCCTGCCCACAATGCCACCGTGAAATGTCTCATCCCACTTGGAACGCTGCGAGGAAAGTGAATCTCTGGGGACCCCAAAAAGGGAGAAAACCAAGAGGTGTCAGCACTCCCACTCGAGGCGGGCAGTGGGCTGCTGTGCCAGCGTCATCATGGGCCACGGCCAGCACTGGCCACGATGTCACTGTGTCACCATGGCAACGTTTGTGACACAGCCACCCGGGAGGGGTATAAAGGCAGTGCACGCTGATGGGTCCCACATCCTGAAGGAGCATCGGCAGCGAGCAGATGCCTCTGGAAGGGATGAGCTCCGGCATGGCTGACGCCAACAAGGAGCAAGCCGCTGGCACGAGGTGCAACAAGATGAGCTTCTGCGAGGACACCGACACCAAAGGTACACGGGTCCACAGCCACCACAAGAGTGATGCTGCAGCCAATCTCGGGGCTGTGATGATGCTTTCCATGTGCCACCTCACTCCTGCCTGGCAGCACTAGGAGTGCAGGGAAGCAGCAGATGCCGAGTGTGACCTGCTTTTCCTTTGCCCTCCAGAGCGAGTTGCTGTCTGGGATGCGGTGGCTGCCTGCGTACGAGAGCAGCTCGTGGTGCAGAAGGTGTGTTGGCTGTCGGGTTTCTCCTGTGTCTGTCCAGCTCAGCCTGGAGTCCCTCTGACACTTCCCCTCCATAGAGAGCAGGAAACTAACCCCACATTTCCCAACTGCTCGTGCCATGGGCTTCCTGCAAATGTAGTAGTGCTTGTGCTAGGCGGGGTCATGTCTCGGGGATGATCCCGGTCCCTGGAAACATCTGGATCCCATGAGACTGCTTCTGCCCTGACTGCTGTGCTGCATTCAGCAGGGCAAGCGGAGGGAGAGGACTGTGCAGCTCCTTCCCAAAGCCATTCCTGCTGCCCTGGATTGAGCCTCTGAACAGCATAAGAGGGCCCCAAGCTCTGTCCCTGCGTTGGACCCCCTCCAGCTCTTCCTCCAGCCGGCTCATAGCTCTTCAGCCCTTCCTTTCTCTTCCACTTGCAGGGGCTCTGGATTCCCACCTTTGGCTCGTTCAACACCGTCCCCAAAGACATCGAGACGGAGAGCGGGACCGTGACTCTGCGCTGGCCTGTGTTCCACCTGGCTAGAAACCTCCTAGCCAAGCACCGCCTCATGCCCACGAAGGAATCCCTGCCAGGTAGGAGGGGGGATTTAACACTTGCTGGCTTCGTGGACAGGGCAAACAGGGCCATGGCCTCCGTTCTCAGAAGCAAACCCTGCTCTCTGAGGAGCCCATGCAAATCTGGGGCCGTTCTGGGTGATGTCGTCAATGAGAAGCTCTAGGGAAGCACCTGTGGAAAAGCGACTGTATGACCAACTGTGTCCCTTGCATTTGTCAGCCCATATGGAAGTGGAGCCTCTGAAGTACAGCGATGTAGCCACAATTGCCTATGTGAGCTGGCAGAGAGGGAAGGCCTGCGTCCAAAGCACCGTGTCCCTGCTCTCCAGATGTCTGCAGAACGGGCAGAACGTTGCCTTTGTCCTGAAGGGCATCGGAGTGCTCCTCATTGACAGGCTGACCTTCGAAATGAAGTTCTACTCTGACTTTGTTGAGAAGCTGTGTGGGAAAAAGACATTCAGAAAAGCTGTTTCCAAGGTGAGCTTTTGGGTTCTCTGTGGCCCGGGCAGTGCCATGACCGTTGCTGTGCCCGCACGTGGCCCAGCAGCAGCTGGCCAGCTGCTCGGGGCGTGCAAGTGCTGTGGTGCTGTCAACTCTCCCTGCCTTGGGCTCCTCCAGCACTCAGCAGTGTTTCAGCTGTGACAAGGACATCTCACATCCTCCCCGTTCCTCCCCTGCAGGCCCCCTGGCTGCTGAACATGCTGATATCGCGGGTGACACCTCTGGCCTCCCTGACTCTCTCTCCCTGGATCGTCGTCTTTCCCAAGTGAGTATGTTGGTGGCTGCAACCGCTGCTTGATGCAGCCGCTCTGCTCTCCTTCCATTGCGTTTGTTCCTTGTGCCCATGGCTGTCCCGCCCATGAGGATATTTCGTAGAATCATGGAATCGTTTGAGTTGGAAGGAACCCTGAAAGGGCACCTAGTCTCACTCCCCTGCAAGGAATGGGGACACCTTCCACCAGATGAGGTTGCTCTGAGCCCGGTCCAGCCTGACCTTGAACAACTGTCGGAGCATCCACCGCCTCTCTGGGCACGATGTTCGGGTGCCTCACTGCCCTTCTGTCAAAAACTTCTTCCTTACGTCAAGTCTAAATCTTCCCTCTTTCCACCTGAAACTATTGCACCTTGTGCTATCCAGACTGGCCCTGTTAAAGAGCCAGCCTCCTCCTTCTTTGAGACCCCCTTTAGATATTGAAAGGCCAAGATCGCATCTCCCCAGAGCCATTACTTCCCCCACCTCTCTGAGCCTGTGCTCGTAGGGGAGGTGTTCCATCCCTTGCTTTGTTTTTGCATTGCTAGTAGCTCCACATCACTCCTGTCACTGGTGGGGCACTGTAGACTTCAGAAATAGTGGACTCAATGCAAAGTGAAAATGTGAGCAGACAGCCTCAGAGAGCAACAGGGACTGGTGGAGCGCTGTGTCACACCAGTGTCTCCTCCATGCATACAGGTTACAGATGGAGTTTGTACCCAAAGCACCGCTCAGCACATCCTGCAAGAGTTCCAGAGATGTCCGTGGTGAGGTGAAGCCAAAGAAAGGAGAGGCTTTGCCTCCTCTTGTCCAGGCCAAGACAGGTAAAGCAGCTGCCAGCTTCTTTCCATGGCACACACCACCAAGTCGTGATGGGAAACCCCTAGCTGACCGTCAGCCAAGGTCTCTGCCTTGTGCCAGAGCTTCACGCCAGCTCAGCACGGCCTCTTCCCATGAGGAATTGTTGGCCACACCTAAACTAAGGCACTGAGGGTGACGTGCCCCCACCTCTACCCCTGAATCTGGCAGGAGGATGCGAGGATTCCATGCTCTGCCCTACCTCAGAACTGGCCCCCAAAGTTTTCCCTATTACCTGATCTTCACTGCCCAGCTCCCCTTTCCCAAATCAGCATCAGTAATGCAGTGTTGAAACAGAGCTTAATTGCAGAGAGGAATGGGGCCAGAGATGGTGTCAGGGAGGGTAAGAGGGTGGTTGGGGTGGTGGTAGCAAGGGGAGCAGAGCGGCCCTCTGGGGTGTTTTGGGAACAAGCCTGAGTGCCCCTTGTCACTGAGACAAAGGGTGATTTCACGGTTAATCTCCTGTGCCTCCCAATTCCAGTGAGATTTAGAGAAAGGCCAACGATCATCAAACGCTTGAGCACTGCGAGTATAGAGGGAGGACACTTCGCAAGGATAAGGAGCTTACAGCTGAAGGAGAGCTCTGCGTCCAGGTGAGGCTGGAGGCTCCGGGTTGGGATCTGCACGGGGGGAGGGTGTCAGTGAGCAGACACGAGCCAATTCCCCAACCTGACAGGATCACTGCTTGTGGTCGCCCAACAGTGCTGAACGCAGCACCTGGGGTGGGGGGATGGGGACACCAGGAGCACCCCAGCTCACAGGGCTTGGCCCTGTCCGGATCTCAGGAGACCACAGGGCACCCGGTGAGCTGTCTGTGGGGAAGGCTGTGTTGCAGCCAAGGCTCCTGGCTCAGGGTTGCCGCATGCGGCCCCAAAGCCATCGCTCTTCCACTCAGGCAGTCCCCTCCTGCTCTGTCCTTTCAGGCTGCTGCCAGCCATCCGGAGAGTGCCTGAAGCCCACCAGCAGCTGGTGAGCTGCCAGCTGCAGGGCCAAGCAGGAACAGAAGGCCAAGACGAACTGGGCCGAGCACCGGGAACGCAATGCGTGAGGTTCCAAAACGAGGAACCTTCAATGAGGGCTGAGGCCAGACTGTCCGAGGAGCCCAAAGGCAGAACACCCAAGCTTCCACTTCTGGCTCGCGACTCATTTAAACTCCACATGAAGAAGATTAAGAAGGCCAAGGCAGTGCAGGAAGAACCGCAGGAGATGGCAGCATCAGCGTCCAATCACGAGTCCTCCAGCAACAGATCCGGATTGCTGCCACCCATACACCAAGACACAGGGAATCCCATGCGTCAGCCTCCAAAGAACAAGGCCCCACGCACGGGGCGGGGGACACATTACCCACGCTGATGTGGGCATGGGGTGTCCAGGACAGACAGAGCTGGGGACTGCCCCAGCTCTGAGCTCCCGCATCATGGTGCTCAGGAGGGCACCAGACACACTGCTGCAGCCTCTACACCACAGAAGGGCTCAGAAGGGCAGGCAGGTCCTGCAAAAGCGCAGAACAAGGACAAGAAAGCAAACTTGACTCTCGCTGATGTGACTGGACTGAAATGACCAAGAATCCTTTCCTAAGACATTGCAGCTAACAGAACTGACAATCTGATTGAGTGCCACGTACTGTGACTCACGTACTCAGCTCCAGCATTTATCTAATCCTTCCATGTGTTCTTTGAAAATGTTCTTCTGGACTTATTGAAACCAGAGCTCTGTGTAAGAACTAAATCTGTGTGTTCCATCTAACAAAAATAAAAATTCCATCAACCCAGCATAGTGCTAAGCTCTTCCTGATAACTTCCAGTTTAACCTGGTGTATGGTATATGATTACCAGAATGAATAACACCAAATAGAGTTGTAGCCAGGATGTTTTACCAGTGGTACAGTTAGAAAGATTATCATGATGCACTTCACGTTGTGGCAGGACCTGCGTGGTCCACTGCCTCCCTCCCCATGTAAACGCCAATTGCTCCTGGGATTCTTCAGCAGTGGGAATACCGAAGAATGAATTTAACAAAACTTAGAGAGAGTGGGATGCTTTTATTTCAGAACACTCCCTTTAATTTTGCCGATTGACTAAGAAGATCAGAACAAAACTCAGGTGCATCTGGAGGTGCCCATTTTGGGGCATTTAAGTGGGGATGAGAGCAGATAGATTGGGGTGAGGGAAGTACAGGTGAGATGTGACATTTAACTCCTGCTGGTTCCAAATACGCAATAAAAGGGCCAAGCACCTACAGGAAATCTAAGTACATCTTGAATGTTTAAATTCAAAGTACTGTGCATGCAGGTTAAGACTTCTTTTTGCTGCTCATTAGTGATGGGAGTTCCCTCACAGTCTCGCCTTCAGCTTTAGAGGAAGGCCTTCAGTTTTGGACACTCTCTCTCTCTCATTTTATTTGATTTATTTGCTTTGATTCCATTTAGATTGTGTTACTTTTTCTTCCAATATTTTATTTAATTAATTACTTTTCCTCCTCAGATCCTTGCCGCTGTTTTGTTTTTAGGCTGTTCTTCCTACCCTTTTCCCCTTCCACTTTCCTGGGGTGTGTGTCCGTGTGTCCCCCACCCCATCTGTCACAGAACTGGGCTGGACTGTTGACACATGGTCCCTTCCACGTCCCCTCTAGGTCACTTCCTCTGTGTTCCTTCCATGTTGCTTCCCGGTTGCCACATGAGGGTTTCTGTTGTCCCCAAAGGCACCTCAACCACACCAAGGCGTCCATCTCCACTCATTTGGCACTGCTGAAAATGACAAATGTATTTCTCTTGGTTCTGCTTAGCAGCAGATGACGAGTTCTCGGTAACACGAGGCAGGTCAATGGTCCAACATTGAAGGTGAAGATTTTGACTTAATGAGACATGTGGGAGAGAGTGAGACAGTTTGAGCAGGGACCTGGTTACAGATTTGCAGGTGACAAGATTCACACCTAATTAATAACGGGGCATCCCAAATCAACGTACGGATCCTCTCATACACAGACACACACACAAACACACAAAACAAATGTAGATTAGTAAAACACCTCAGCATCCACAGTTGTGAAACAAATGCGTATCATTAAAAAAGATCAATAAGAAGGGAGGTGGCTAGGAGAATAAGCTGGCTTCTGCTTGCAATTTGCCTCTAAATGAGCTAACAGTAAATACAGCAGGCTGCCGTTCCTCATCAGGTCGCAATCGAGGCTGACTCCAGTGGGATGACTTTATCGCACCCGCCCCTCGGATGGTAAAATGTTCTGGTTCTTTCCACCGGTTGCACAAAGCCCAGAACTTGCTGGACTCACCAATTCCACACTATCCCACTTGGGCTACGACTTGTGTAGAGATGTTCCAGGCTGTCTGGAGGTGATGGACTC